>MU671978.1:100271-127722 GCA_026770625.1 Nicotiana glauca
TCTATAAATAACAGTACGGGTAGGAGCATTTCAAAAAGGGGAAAAATCCAGTACCAGTCTCCTACAGTCCAACAGTTATCTAACACTGTTGCGGCGCGCAGCCCGATCTTTACTAATACTGCTGCGGCGTGCAGCCCGATCCGATATAATATATATAGTGCTGCGGCGTGCAGCCCGATCCAATATAATATATATATAATGCTGCGGCGTGCAGCCCGATCCAATATAATAGTAAACTGCGCTCACTGGGGGTGTGTGCAGACTCCGGAGGGGCTCCTTCAGCCCAAGCACTATAATACTTCGGCGTGC
This sequence comes from Nicotiana glauca, assembly GCA_026770625.1. Classification (NCBI taxonomy): domain Eukaryota; kingdom Viridiplantae; phylum Streptophyta; class Magnoliopsida; order Solanales; family Solanaceae; genus Nicotiana; species Nicotiana glauca. Next base: position 100,581 of record MU671978.1, read on the forward strand.
AGTCCGATCCATATATATATATAACTGCGGCGTGCTGTCCGATCCATATATATATATATATATATATCATATATATAATTACTGCGACGTGCAGTCCGATTACATGTATATGTATATACTGCTGCGGCGTGCAGCCCGATCCGGTATATATCAAATACCTCACTATGGGGTCCTTGACCCCTCTCAGTCAATATAGACTTGGCCTCTCGGGCCACTCAGCTAAAACAGGGTATTCAACCCTAGGTATTTCTCATTTAGAGGGTAATTGCTAATACCGATTCATATTATGTTTTACAGTTAAGAATACGACTGAGAGTATGTGTTCAACAGGTAAAGTGTGGTCAATTAACTCAACAGGCTCCCCTAGAGGTTCTACAGATCGGCACAAGGCCCCAAACATGGCAACTAGCCCAAAATATACGGATATAAGCTCAGTCTCAGTAAAAAAGTACAGTACACCATCAATTGGGATGGACCAAGTCCGAATCCCCAGCCACAATGTCACCACGCTCATCACACGGCGCGTGTTTCATCTCACATAGCACCGTATAGTGCAAATACAAGGTTTCAAACCCTCAGTATATCATTCATAACCATTACTCACCTCAAACCGGCCAAAATCCTAGCTTGCCTTGTGCTTTCCTCGCAAATCGACCTCCTCGAGTGTAGAATCTGATCAAAACCATAGGGAATAGGTTATAATAAGCTAATGGGACATAACTCAATTGAAAGAACTCGAAAAACACCCAAAAACACGAAGTTGGCAATACCCAATCCCCGGGCCCACCTCTCGAAAAATTACGAAATTCACATTTTCGGAATCCTCGTCTTGCCACGAGTCCGTACATATAAAATTTATCAAAATCGGAGTTCAAATTGGCCACTAAATCCCAAATTTACATAGCAAAAATCCAAGCCCCAACTTCTTCAATTTATACCCAAATTCAGAGAATTAATGGATGATTCTTCGATTAAATGACGTATTAAGGCCACAAGACTTACCTCCAATCACTTCCCGATGAAATCCCCTTCAAATTCTATCAACTAGCTCTCAAGGTAGTGCAAAAATGGAGAAAATAATGAGGGGTTCGCGACTGAAATTTTTCATTAAAAGCCTTCTGTTTCGCCCAGATTTACCCTATGCGATCGCAGCCCTAGGCATGCGATCGTGATGAACAAGTTTTTAAGAATTCAAATCCTTCTATGCGATCGCGACAAGGCCCATGCGATCGCAATGCACATCTACCAAACACTACGCGATCGCGTCCAATACTATGCGAACGCGTAGTACAAATCCAACTGCCCTGAATTTCCTCTTATGCGAACGCGGAGACATCCATGCGATCGCGTTTCTCTGCTGTCTAGCTCTATTCGATCGCATAGGCTAAATTTCTTATACAATTTTTCTGAAAAATCTGCTATCTTCAAACATGGAAATTAGTCCGTTTAACCACCCGAATCCATCCCGAAGCCCCCGGGACCTCAACCAAAAACACCAACCTACTCTAAAGCACCATACGAACTTGTTCCAATCATAAAAACACATACAACAATACAAGAATCATCAAATTACCACGGATTCAAGCCTAAATTTTTTTAAAACTTTCGAAACTCATATTCGATCAAAAACCCGACCAAATGACGTCCGAATGACCTGAAAATTTGCAGACATGACCAAAATCACCTAACGAAGCTACTGCAACTCTCGGAATTCTATTCCGACCCTCAGATCAAAATCTCACCTATCAACCGGAATTCACCAAAATTCCAACTTCGCCAATTCAAGGCTATTTCTACACCGGACCTCCAAATCAAATTCCGATCGTTCACTAAGTCACAAATCATCCCACGAAGCTAACCGAACCACCGGAATTCACATCCGAGCCCTCTAACCACATAGTCAACTTCCGGTTGACTTTTCTGAAACAAACTCCCTTCTAAGAGGCTATGTGCCTTATTTTCAACCAGAACCAATTCAATTACACCCGATCGACTCTAATACTGATATTGAAACATGAATCAACACAATAAGGGGTAACTCTCATGACGACGGGCCGGGTCGTCACACCATCATTGTCGTGTACATGTGTGTTTGCGAGTTTGACATATTTTAGCCTGAGAATCAAAAGTTCTTGAAAAGAACAAGAGTAAAAATAACGTATGCTATTAGAATCAACACTGCAATAATCACTATTATCTTTAACCATACGGTGGGTACTTAACTGTTTACCTAAAAAATATGAGTAATAATTAAATTTGATTTATGGCTTTAAAGATACGTGATTTAGTTCAATACCAATTAATAACCAATAAATCTGAAGTATAAATGAAAGGAACAATTAAAATCAAATCAGAATGTAAACCAGTCTCGACCTCGAGATGGATCAAGAACAATAAAGCAAGAATAATAAAGCTAAAGGACAGTTCTGATGAACAATGAGTGAAAAAGTAAGAGAGTATATTTTTTGCCAATGATTAGATGACGTTTACAAATGATTGGGGTCCCTTTTATATAATAGGGGAACCTTAAATAAGGTACATTTCTATTTACATTAAAGAATCTTATTGGGACAACAGTCTAACCGCCTATTATGGATTCGTACAAATCTATTCCGGGATTTACACCATAATCTTGGTGACTTGGCAGGAATCTTGCTTATTCTATTACAAATCTGTAACGACATTATCTCGGGGTTGAGCATACTCGGCTTCGATACCCATCGCGCACTTCGATCCTCGGGCATTGCACTCTGTCTTTCGAGCTCGAGTCTGATCCACCGAGCTCGAACTTGACCTTACCTGAACTTGGTCTTAAGGCGACCCCTCGAGCCTGAAAAATCGGGCATACCTGATTTCGACCGTATAAAATCTTATAGGCCTTTCCCTTAACAAATGGCATAATACACTAAAGCACAATAAGATTCACTTTCGAAACTTTATAAATATTCACTTTATAATTATAGGTACAACTGAGTTCAGCCGTAATATCACTTCAAACGGTCATACAGTACTATATACCATAAGTAGATCCCTATGAATAAATTTTTTGGGTATCGCAAGATTTTAACATTTGGTGAATTTTCAGAAACTGTTTTACTATATAAACGGTTAATCATTAAAACAATAGAAACCTCCATGTAGAGAAGATCCCAAATTTGCATATGTTTTTAAATTGGATCTTTAAAATCACAACATAAGATTGTTGAGAAAACACATCTTCCAAGAACACTTTGCAAACCTTCTAACAATCTGTAAAAAAAATACTCCAAATAGCAGATATTATAAAATCCAAAACGAACAAAGTATAATTGCATAAATAATTAATGATAGATAGCAATATTACATGGTAAGTACCTGTATCAAATATGTGTAGCATTTTAATCTTTTGGTAGGGATAAGTTATTGCCTTACTGGTATTTAAATGTCAATAATTTCAATTTCGTAAACGTTACTCTTCATATTCAATTAATGTGAACAAATAAAAAATAATAAGCATAGTCAACAAATGTAAATTGTGCAAGAACAACATAAGCAGAATTAATAAGTATTCATCAGAGAAGAACTTAGAAGAAAAACAAAGTTACTCCTCTGAAAAGTAAAGCAACGCGAAACTCATGTTCATTCACTTAGGGCAATAAGACAGACTTGATTTTGTTTAGCTAACAACTAGGAGGACAAGAACTAGATACAAGCATAGAAACATATGCTTCACTAGCTACACAATTAAATTACTTAGTAACAGGTAATTATATATTTCCCTTGCAGGCTACATGTATTTTATAAAATAAAAAATATAGTACCAATAGGAGATAAATCGGTTAGAAAGATTGGTTGAAGGTAACAGAGTGACCACACTGAATGCATATCAATTTTTAAGCATAATCATAAAAGTAAAAATTCGCGGATTAGTAAACAAAAAATGCATAGAGAATCTTACCATTTTATGTGGAAAAAAACACAAATAGTTACCTGACGACCAAAAGGGTATGAGTCGGCCAAGCCATGAAAATTAAGAAACACCTACCACAACTTGACAAAGAATGAGGCATTCGTGCTTATAACATTTTAAGAAACTTAGCTCAAAATAATAATTTGAAACAAGCAAATAGACAAGAATGTATAGAAAAAGAGAGGAGAGATTCTTATTTCTTCAAGTGTTTTTCAAGTGGGTACAATATCACTTCTCATCCTCTATTTACAGTATTACATAGAGGTATACAAAAGATATGCCATAAACATGACATTAAACATTTGAGATCATGGAGGAAGATCATGGGGAGTTATGGAGGTATGTGAGTTACAACCATAACTCCATAAGTATTGGTGTAGTGGGAGTTATGGAGATAATGAAGAAGAGTAGTGGGTATTACTCCTCTAGGAAGCATGAACATCCACCATTAGATAATTATTTATAACATTTTTCATATTATAATATAAAATTAACCTACATTGAGAAGTACTGTAACTTTTTTTAATAAAAAATTTTGTACAGTAGACTAAAAAATAAAGATGATATATAATATAATCTGTGTTGATTCTTTTTAATTAAAAGGTTTTAGTTATACAATGGAAATGCTTCTCCGTGGTTTGAACATGAGAAAGAGAATTAAAGATGGGATCTTACAACTTATTTGGTTGGTTGTTACCTATTGTATTGTATTGTATTGTTACTTTAAATATATTTTGATTATTACTTAAATTTATTGTATTATACCGTTAAATCCGTCATTACATAACGATAAAAATAACATACAAGAAAAGACGGTCTAGGTATATTGTCCTATAAATTTTTAGGAAATCATTTGACAGTATTGACAAAGAACAAAAGAAAACAAAAATAACATATTGTAATGATCCGGCGGGTCGTTTCATGAGTCACAGCCCCGTCTTCCCCGTTTTTGCTTCTTTATGTGTTGTTCAGCTGTATTTCATTATATCGTGTCGGTTGTTCTGTGTTCAGATTGGTCATGGAGTGAAATGAGACACTTCATCTCTTATTTGGAAGCTTTAATTGGAAAAGTCAAACGGAAGTTGACTTGTGAGTAAATGATCTCGAAATTTGGTTTTATGGTCCGGATAACTTCGTTAGGTGATTTGAGACTTAGGAGCATGATCGGAATGTAATTTGGAGGTCCGTGGTAGATTTAGGATTGAATTGGTAAAATTAGAATTTTGGTGTTTTTTGGTTGGTAGTGGAAATATTGATATCAGGGTCAGAATGAAATTCTTGAAATTGAAGTAGGTCCGCTGTGTCAAATTGTGACGTGTGCGCAAAATTTTAGGTCATTCGGATGAGGTTCGATAGGATTTTTGATCGTTTGTAGAATTCAGAAGTTTTGAAATTCTTAGGCTTGAATCCGAGGGTGTTTTGATGTTTCGATGTTGTTTTGAGTGTTCCGAGGGTTGGTATGAGTTAGAATGATGATATGTGACTTGTTCGTATTTTTGGTTGAGGTACCGGAAGCCTCAGGATGAATCCAGAGGGTTGTCTAAAAGTTTGGTTTTGAAATTGAGCAGCTTCAGCTGCTGCTCCTGTCACAGCCGCACATGCAGATTAGGGACCGCATGTGCAAGGCTGCAGAAGCGTTAAAGCAACTGCTAAAGTGGTTAGGGCCAAAAAGGCCAGGACCTGCAGATGCGAGGGGAGGAGCTCACCTGCGTGACCGCATATGCGAGTATTAGGCCGCTGATGCGGCTGTGCTTGGATAAGTGAAAATCGTAGATGTGGTTGGTTAGACCGTATAAGCAGTACTGCAGGAGCGAAAAGGGAGCCGCTTGTGCGAAAATCCCTGGGTAGAAACTATATAAGCATCCCTTCGCAATTTTTTGCCCATTTTCACTATTTTTGAGATGGGATTGGAGCTTTTGGAGGGTTTTGAAGAGGAAATCAAGACAATTTTTTTTGAGGTAAAATTTTTGAACCTAGTACTCGTATCTATAGTGAATTTCAGTTCATTAAACATGGAAAGTGAAGCGATTTGGGGTGAAAAATAGGAAAATTAGGGCTTGAAATTGGAGAGTTAAAATTGGGGATTTGAGGGGCCAATTGAGGTTCGATTTTGATAATTTTTTTAAGTATAGACTCGCGGGAGGATAAGGTTTCTAGTGATGTGATTTTTATCGAATTCCGAGACGTGGTCCCAGGGGGTCAGTTTGACCAATTTTGGGATTTTTGATGTAATTTGATAATTTTCGTGTGGGCTTTGTCCCTTTGGCTTGTATTGATGTTATGGTTCTGATTTATGACAGATTCAGGCCGAGTTGAGGCTGAGTGGAGAGGCAAGGGCATTGTGGAGTAGATTTTTATCCGGTTTGAGGTAAGTAATGATTGTAAATCTAGACCTGAGGGTAGAAACCCCGTCATTTCGTACTATTTTGATAAATGAGGTGACACACATGCTAGGTGACGTGCGTGTGAGATTGTGATTTGGTCTGTCCGATAATGAATGTAGAGTTGCACATTTTGATAAATTCCAAATGATATTTATGTGTTTAAGAAATGAATCTGTTAATTTGGGCTGAATACAATGTTTGGGGCCTTGTGCCAAACGTTTGGACCCTCAGGTTTTTTTTAAAACTATTTTCCTCACATTTCGAAAGCATATCCAGTCATGATTTTTACCCTTTTACTTTTGATTTAGCTTCATTACTCTGTTTTAAATATTCGAAAGTTATTTGGGTTGAGTTCCCTGATTTTCCACTGAAATTCCTGAGTGGTTGTGAGGTTGATGATTGAGAGAGGCCGAGGGACGGATGGTGAGTATGATATATATATACTTATGGATTGGGGTGCACGCCGCAATGATATTTATATGTATATGGTTCAGGCTGCACATCACAACGATATATTGGATCGGGCTGCAGGCCGCAGCGATATAGCACTTTGGCTGTAGGAGCCCATCCGGAGTCTACACTCCTAGTGAGCGTAGTCGACTATATATTTACGGATCGGGCTGCACGTTGCAGCGGTTATTATTATGAGATATCTACTGAGTGGAAGTGCTGAGTATGAGTGCTGATTGATGAGAGTTGAGTCACGAGTGACTGAGAGACTTGCCCGAGAGGCTATATATATATGAGTGATACTTTTTTCGAGGGGATTGTTTATGAACTTACTGTTTTCACCCTTCTTTTATGCTGAGGCTCTATTGAAAAATATTGAACAAATATTTTGATTAACTTTCATTGAAACTGGAGTTTTTACAAGCTGTTTGAAAATTGAACTACGGACTTGACTTTGATATTTCTATTGACATTTTATGTTAGACTATGTATATGATTCAAATGCTCGACACTGCACTCAATCTTTATTTACTTTGGTTACTTAATGAGTTGGCATACTCACGTTACTCCCTGTACTCGTGTGTAGATCCATGTGCCAGAGTATCAGAGTGAGAGCTTTCAGTAGCTTTTGAGTATTTCTGGAGATAGCAAGGTAGCTGCACGGTGTTCGTAGCCCTGCCTTTTCCTTCCTATCCTTAGTGTTATTTATTTTAGTCTTTTCTTCTTGCATTGAGTAGACAGTACTGGACAATATCTTAGTGGGTCATGACTAGTGACACCATGATCGGGCAGTATGGATGCAATTGCGTATTTGTTCTTCTTCCGCGTATTTTGTTATATTAAATGAAAGACTTGTGTTCATAACTGATTTGGAAAATGAATTTACAAAGGAGCTTTATGTTATTTGGTTTGATTCAGCTTGCCTAGTATTGTGATAGGGGCCATCACGACCGGGGTAGTTTGGGGTCATGACAATTTAGTATTAGAGCCTAGGTTACATAGGTCTCAGGGGTCATGAGCCGGTTTAGTAGAGTCTCGTAGATTGGTATAGAGATGTCTGTACTTATCCTCGGGAGGTTGCAGAAACTTTAGGACAACTTCACCTTTTTGAAATTCCTGTCATGCAAATCTGTTGATTCTAGTACGAAACTTCTGTTTTTCTATTCTCTCATAGATGGTGAGGACACGTGCTACCAGTTAGGATGGATGAGCACAAGTTGGGGCAGCTAGAGGCCGAGGTCGCGGTCGAGGCCATAGTAGGAGCAGAGGTGTAGCCTATACAGTAGATGGGGAAGCACTTGTAGATCCACCAGTTGCCCTAGTTCATGATCAGATTCCAGTGGGGGATGCTCCAGCGGGGCTAGCTCAGGCACCCACTGTGCCTATTGTTATTCCGGTTCTTCAGGAGACCTTGGCTCAGATCTTGACCGTGTGCACTAGTCTTTCTCGGGGGGTTATTGTTTCCACTACAATAACCACTTTTAAGGCTGGGGAAGGCACTCAAACTCCCTCCACCCGCACACCCGAGTAGGTTGTTCCGAGATTGTAGACACTAGAGGTACTACCGGCCCAGCCGATTGCACCTGCTCAAGATTTTGTTGTACTAGTTATTTTTAAGGACGAGTAGTGTCGATTGGAGAGGTTTGGTAGACTTCAGCCTCTGACTTTCAGTGGTGCAGAGGGAGAGGATGTCTAGGGTTTCTTGGACAATTGTCAGGTGATTCTTCATACAATGGGTATTCCAGAGACTAGCAGGGTAGCATTTACTACTTTTTAGTTTTTTGGAGCTGCCTTCACTTGGTGGGAGGCTTATGAGAGGCGTAGGCCTGTTGGTATAGACACTTACCTGGAAGTAGTTCTCCGCTCTCTTATTGAAGAAATATGTGCCACAGTCTCGCGAGGAGGAGCTGTGCAGGTAGTTCGAGCAGTTGCGTCCGTGTGATATGACTGTGACGCAATATGAAATGAGGTTCTTGGAGTTAGCTCGTCATGCTGTTTGGTTGGTTCCTAAGGATAGAAAGAGGATTAGGAGGTTCATTGGTGGCTTCACATATCAGCTTCAGATTCTCATGACCAGAGAGAGGGTGTCAGGTGCCACTTTTGAGGAGATTGTTGATATTTCCCGCAAGATTGAGTCAGTTCGTCACTAGAAGCGAGATGAGAGGGAGGCCAAAAGGCCTTGTGGATCTGGTAGTTTTGGTGGTGTTCTTTTGAGAGGTCAGTTTCAGCACGGTAACGGCCGCCCATTCATGCATGGTCAGTCAACTCGCCTAGATCATCGTTGGGCGTCATCAGACCATGGTTCTCAAAGTTCTCATCAGGGAGATTTATCACTTCGTGCCCTACCATCCTGGAGTTCGTCTCATGCTCCATCAGTTTAGGGCTCTTCCATGCCAGGTCTTTCTACTGGTCATTCCGGTGTAAGGGGTTCCTTACAGTCCCCGTTCCCCGCACCAAGGAGTTGTTACAAGTGTGGAAAGTTTGGACATATAAGGAGGTAGTGTCTTCGTCTTCTTGAGGGTCCATCTCAGCAGAGGAGTCAGCCCTCGACTTCAACTCCAGTCACTTCACCACCCGCCAAGGCAGCTGTGGGTGGGGGTCAGTCAGCTAGGGGTCACCCTAGAGGGGGAGTCCGATTAGGCAGCAGTCAGACCCGTTTCTATGCCGTCACAGCGAGACCGGACGCCATTGCTTCAGATGCAGTGATTATAGGCATTGTCTTAGTTTGCCACATGGATGCCTCTGTGTTATATGATCCTGGTTCCACCTTTTCATATGTTTCATCATATTTTTCTCATTATTTGGATATGCCTTGTGAGTCTCTTATTTCCTCTATTCATGTATCTACTCTGGTGGGTGATACTATTATTGTGGATCGCATAAATTGGTCGTGTGTGCTGACTATTGGGGGGTTTGGAGACCTGAGTAGACCTTTTGTTGTTGGGTATGGTGGACTTTTATGTGATATAAGACATGGATTGGCTATCTCTGTGCTGGGTTATATTGGACTGTCATGCTAAGGCAACGACGTAGGCTATGCTGGGTGTGCCACAGATTGAGCGGTGAGATTCGACTAATTTTGTCCCCAGTTGGGTTATTTTGTTTTTGAAGGCCCAGCAGATGATTGGTAATGGTTGTGTTTCATACTTTGAGTTTGTGAGGGATGTCAGTGCAGAGGCGCCTAATATCGATTCTATTCCACTAGTGAGGGACTTTCCCAATGTGTTTCCTGCAGACCTGTCGGGCATGCCTCCGGATAGGGATATTAATTTTGGTATTGACCTGGTGCCGGGTACTCCGCCTATTTATATTCCACCGTATCGTATGGCACTAGCGGAGTTGAAGAAACATCTTTAGGAACTCCTTGATAAGGGGTTTATTCGGCCTAGTGTGTCGTCTTGGGGTGCATCTATTTTATTTGTGTAGAAGAAGGATGACACGATGAGGATGTGCATTTATTACAGGTAGTTGAACAAAGTTACAATCAAGAACATGTGTCTTTTGACTCGTATTGATGATTATTTTGACTAGCTTCAGGGAGAGAGAGTTCTCCCCAAGATTAATCTACGATTAGGGTATCACCAGTTGAAGATCAGGGATCGAATATTCTTAAGATGACTTTTAGGACCCGATATGGTCCTTATGAGTTCCTTGTGATGTCTTTTGGGCTGACCAATGCCCCAGTAACATTCATGCATTTGATGAATAGCGTGTTTCGGCGTTATCTTGACTCATTTGTCATTGTATTCGTTGATGATATTCTGGTGTGCTTGCGTAGTTAGGAGGAGCAAGCGGAGCATTTGAGAGTGGTATTGCAGAGTTTGAGGGAGGAGAAGCTTTATGCAAAGTTCTCCAAATGTGAGTTTCAACTTAGTTCAATGGCTTTCTTGGGGTACGTGGTGTCCAGCAAGGGTATTTATATTGATCCGAAGAAGATAGAGGCGGTTCAGAGTTGGTCCGCCTTGGCCATAGAGATTCGCAGCTTTCTTGGTTGGCAGGTTATTACCGTCGGCTCATTTAGGGATTTTCATTTGTTGCATCACCCATGACCAAATTGACTCAAAATGGTGCTATATTCAGGTGGTCGAATGAGTGTGAGGCAAGCTTTCAGAAGCTCAAGACTGCCTTGACCACAACTCCAGTATTTGTTTTGCCTTCAACATCAGGTTCATATACCGTTTATTGTGATGCTTCGAGAGTTGGTATTGGGCGTGTGTTGATGTAATAGGGTAGAGTGATTGCTTATGGTTCTCGTCAATTGAAGCCCCACGAGAAGAACTACCCCATTCATGATCTAGAGGTGGCCGCCATTGTTCACGCGTTGAAAATTTGAAGGCATTATCTGTATGGCGTGTCTTGTGAGGTGTTTACTGAGCATCGTAGCCTCCAGCACTTGTTCAAGCAGAAGTATCTCAATTTGAGTTAGCGGAGACGGTTTGAGCTGCTAAAGGACTATGATATCACTATCTTGTACCATCTAGGGAAGGCCAATGTAGTGGTCGATGCTTTGAGTAGGAAGGCGGTGAGTATGGGCAGTTTGGCATATATTCCTATTGGGAAGAGAACTCTTGCAATTGATGTTCAAGCCTTAGCTAATCGGTTTGTGAGATTGGATATTTCGGAGCCAAGTCGGGTCTTAGATTGTGTGATTTCTCGGTATTTCTTGTTTGATTGCATTAGAGAGCGTCGGTATGATGATTCTCATTTGCTTATCCTCAAGGATAGAGTTCAGCATGACGATGCTAGAGATGTGACTATTGGTGATGACGGAGTATTGATGATTCATGGACCGATATGTGTGCCTAATGTGGATGGACTTCTGGAGTTGATTCTAGAAGAGGCTCATAGCTCGCAGTATTCCATCCATCCGAGTGTCGCGAAGATGTATCAAGATTTGAGACAACACTATTGGTGGAGGAGAATGAAGAAGGATATGGTGGGGTTTGTAGCTTGGTGTCTCAATTGTCAGCAGGCGAAATATGAGCATCAGGGATAAGGTGGCTTACTTCAATGGTTAGAAATTCTAGAGTGGAAATGGAAGCGGATCACCATGGATTTTGTAGTTGGACTCCTATGGACTTTGAGGATGTTCGATTCTATTTGGGTGATTATGGATTGGTTGACCAAGTCTGCGTACTTCATTCATGTGTGTACTACCTATTCCTCATAGCGGTTAACGGAGATTTACATCCAAGAGATTGTTTGCCTGCATGGTATTCTAGTTTCCATCATTTTAGACAGAGGTACTCAATTTATTTCGCAGTTTTGGAGAGCCGTGAAGCGAGAGTTGGGTACTCAGGTTGAGCTGAGCATAACTTTTCACCCTCAGATGGATGGGCTGTCCGAGCACACTATTTAGATATTGGAGGATATGTTGCATGCTTGTGTTATTGATTTCGGGGGTTCTTGGGATCAGTTTCTGCAGCTCAGGGAGTTTGCATATAACAACAACTATCAGTAGAATATTCAGAAGGTTCCATATGAGGTTTTATATGGGAGACATTGTAGATCTCCAGTTAGTTGGTTTGACACCGGCGAGGCTAGGCTTTTGGGTACAGACTTGGTGTAGGATTCCTTGGACAAGGTAAAAGTGATTCAGGAGCGGGTTCGTACAGCGCAATCGAGATACAAGAGTTATGTTAAGAGGAAGGTTTGTGTTGTATCATACATGGTTGGGGAGAAGGTTCTATTGAAGGTTTCACCCATGAAGGGTGTTATGAGATTTGGGAAGAAGGGTATATTGAGTCCTCGGTTCATTGGGCCTTTTGAGGTACTTCAGAGTATTGGGGAGGTGGCTTATGAGCTATCTTTGCCACCTAGATTTTCGAGTGTGCATCCAACATTCCATATTTCTAAGCTTTGGAAGTATATTATAAATCCATCTCGTGTTTTGGATTTTAGCACGGTTAAGTTAGACGGTGATTTGACTTATGATGTGGAGCTAGTGGTTATTTTGGGGCGTCAAGTTAGGAAGTTGAGATCAAAAGATATAGCTTCAGTGAAAGTGCAGTGGAGAGGTTGGCCCGTGGAGGAGGCTACTTGGGAGACCAAGCGTAGATGCGGAATAGATACCCTCACCTATTTGGTGCTTCAGGTATGTTTCTTCACTCATTCAAATACGGACATTTGATTAAGAGGGGGAGGATGTAACAACCCGGTGGATCGTTTCATGAGTCACAGTCCCGTCCTTCCCATTTCTACTTCTTTATGTGTTGTTCGCCTGTATTTTATCATATCGTGTCAGTTGTTCTGTGTTCGGATTGGTTATGGAGTGAAATGAGACACTTAGTCTCTTATTTGGAAGCTTTAATTGAAAAAGTCAACCAAAAGTTGACTTGTGAGTAAATGATATCGAAATTAGGATTTTTATGGTCCGGATAGATTTGTTAGGTGATTCTGAACTTCGGAGCTTAATCATGTAATTTGGAGGTCTGTAGTAGATCTAGGCTTGAATTGGCGAAATTGAAATTTTGGATTTTTTTGGTTTAAAGTGGAAATCTTGATATTAGGGTCAGAATGGAATTCCGGTAAATCGAGTAGGTTCGTTGTGTCATTTATGATGTGTGCGCAAAATTTCTGGTCATTCGGATGATGTTTGATAGGCGTTTTGATCGTTTGCGGAATTCAGAAGTTTTGGAATCCTTAGGCTTGAATCTGAGGGTGTTTTGATGTCGTTTTGAGTGTTCCAAGGTTTGGTATGAGTTTGAATGATGATATGTGACTTGTTTGTATTTTTGGTTAAGGTTCGGGAGGCCTCGAGATGAATGCAGAAGGTTGTCAGAAAGTTTGGTTTTGAAATTGAGCAGCTTCAGCAGTTGCTCCTGGCATAATCGCACCTGCATATTGGGGACCGCAGGTCCGAGGCCATAGAAGCGCTAGAGCAACCGCAGAAGCGGTTAGGGCCAAGGAGACCAGGACCCACAGATGCTAGGGGAGGAGCGCACCTGTGCGACCGCATATGCGAGTGTTAGGCCGCAGTTGCGGCTATGCTCGAATAAGTGAAAACCGCATATACTGTTGGTTAGACCGTAGAAACGGTGCCACAGGATCGAGAAAGGAGCCGCTGTTGCGGAAATCACTAGGTAGAAGCTATATAAGCATCCCTTTGCAAACTTTTTCCCATTTCCACTATTATTTAGACGGGATTGGAGCTTTTGGAAGGGTTTGAAGAGGTAATCAAGGGGATTATTTTTGAGGTAAGATTTTTGGACTTAATACTCGTATCTATGGTGAATTACAGTTAACCAAACATGGAAATTAAAGCGATTAGGGGTGAAAAATTGGGAAATTAGGGCTTGAAATTGGAGAGCTAAAATTACGAATTTGAGGGGCCAATTGAGGTTTGATTTAGATGATTTTGGTATGTATAGACTCATGGGAGGATAAGGTTTCTACTGATGTGATTTTTATCGAATTCTGAGATGTGGGTTCAGGGGGTCGGGTTTGACCAATTTCGGGATTTTCGATGTAATTTCATAATTTTCGTGTGGGCTTTGTCCCTTTTGATTTTATTGATGTTATCATTCTTATTTTTGATAGATTCGGGCCGAGTCTAGAGGAAAGGGCATTGCGGAGTAGATTTCGTCTAGTTTGAGGTAAGTAACAATTGTAAATGTAGACCTGAGGGTATGAAACCCCAGAATTTCGTACTATTTTTATAAATGAGGTAACACACATGCTAGGTGATGAGCCTGTGGGCATGCACCGGTAGGTATTGTGACTTGGTCCGTCCCGCAATGACTGTAAACTTGCTCATTCTGATAAACTCTATATGATATTTATGTGTTTTAGAAATAAATCTATTAATTTGGGTTGAATGCTATGTTTGGGGCCTTGTGCTGAACCGTTTGGACCCTCATGAATATTTTTACTATTTTTCTCACACTGTTTTAATTCAAAAGCATATCTTTAGTCATGATTTTTACCATTTTACTTTTGATTTAGTTTCATTACTCTGTATTAAATATTCAAAAGTTATTTGGGCTAAGTTCCTTGATTTTCCACTGAAATGCCTGAGCGGATATGAGGTTGATGACTGAGAGAGGCTGAGGGCCAGATGGTGAGGATTTTATATATATATATATATATATATATATATATATATATATATATATATATATATATATATATATATATATATATATATATTCATGGATCGAGTTGCATGTCGCATCGATATTTATATGTATATGGATTGGGCTGCACGCCGCATCAACATGTTGGATCGGGCTGCATGCCGCAGCGATATAGCGCTTGGGCTGTAGGAGCGCCTCTAGAGTCTGCACACCCCCAGTGAGTGCAATCGACTATATATTTATGGATCGGGCTGCTCGTCTCAAGGGTTATTATTATGAGATATCTATTGAGTGGGAGTGCCGAGTGTGGTGCTGATTGATGAGAGTTGAGTCACGAGTGACTGAGAGGCTTGACCGAGAGGCTATATATATGAGTGATACTTTTCTCGAGGGGCTTGTTTATGAACTTACTATTTTCACCCTTCTTTTATATTGAGCCTCTATTGAAAAATATTGAACAAATGTTTTAATTAACTTTCATTGAAACTGGAGTTTTTACTAGCTGTTTGAAAATTAAACGACAGACTTGACTTTGATATTTCTATTGATATTCTATGTTAGATTATGTATATGATTTAAATGCTCGACACTGCACTCCAACCTTTATTTACTTTGGTTACTTACTGATTTCGCGTACTCACGTTACTCCCTACACTTGTGTGCAGATCCAGGTGCTAGAGCATCAGAATGAGAGCTTTCAATAGATTCTTAGTATTTCCGGAGATAGCAAGGTATCTGCATGGCATTTGCTGCCCTGCCTTTCTTCTTCCTATCCTTAGTGTTATTTATTTCAGTCTTTTCTTCTTGCATTGAATAGACAGTATTGGATATTATCTTAGTGGCTCATGACTTGTCACACTATGATCAGATAGTATGGATGTAATTATGTATTTGTTCTTCTTCCGCGTATTTTTTATATTAAATTAAAGACTTGTGTTCATGACTGATTTGAAAAATGAATTTACAAAAGACCTTTATGTTATTTGTGTTGATTCGGCTTGCCTAGTACTGTGATAGGCACTTAACAACCGGGGTAGTTTGGGGTTGTGACACTTATCAAGTAAAGTACTATGCAGTGGTAAGCTATTGCCTTGAAAGCGATTCAATAAGAATAGCAAATCATTGTGATATGTTGTTCTTCAAGGTTCCACAATACTTCCAAACATATTCACTTGTATATGGAAATTTAGAGTTTATACAAATACAATATCCTAGAAACTTATGGAGAATAACAAAAGAAAGAGATGAATATTTTTCCTGTGTATTCTAATTCACAAAGGGGGATGTTTATAAAGTCCAAGCTGCTAGACGGTTACGAAAAAAGAATTTAAACCAGAAAAGTTATAAAAACTAATATGTTGGTGTTACAAATTTAAAAACTCTATTGTTACAATTATTGATATCAACTTGTTTATTTTGAACATGGTAATTACAATTACATTTATTTTTGTGGTTCTATTAATACGTGATTTATTTTAACGCTAATTATTAACCGATGGATGCTAAATATGAGTTAGAAAAATGAAATAAGAACTTGAGGATAGTATGTTATGAAAACCGAATGGCCATGCATCGGGGTCTTGGACCGGCCCATGCTGGGCCTCGAGGTTGAGCTAATGAGCTTGACTGGAGATGATCAACAAAGGACTAACAATTCCAAGGGCCTCAATGATGGATATTTATGATCAATGATGAGTAATAAATCTGGAAACAATCAATGAAACACAAGAAATGTGAACAATAAATCAAAGGAAAGACAATGGAGAATGTTTAAATTAGAGAGCAGAGAATGCTCTTGTTCTTGTATTGAATATCACCCCCTTACAAAATGATAAGGGTCCCCTTTATATATGATGTGGAATCCCAACATAGTACATGTACATTTATTACAAAGATATGAGGCTGGTATAACTATTTAATGTCACGGTACGGACTTGTATTAGTCTAGTAGACCTGATCAGCTCTAACCATGTGCATTGGGAATTTCCCATTTTTTTCATCATAGCCACCGATTTGCACTGCCCCGGGCTGTGCCTCGAGCCTTCTGGAGACGGGCTATGGAGTGTCATAATGATCATAAAAATTGGGCTCTTCGATTTTTGCCGTATAAAGATAGTCCCCGCATTTCTTAGAGTGAAATTGATAAGAAACGGTCTTGAATTCTTGCCTCTTCGATAATTCCATCATGACATCAGTCCGTCAGAGCATTAAATGCCATGACTCAAAGGCTGCTCTAGGGTCGCTGTCAGCACGATTACCGAAAAGCCCATGAACCGCTATTAGTTTGACCTTTCCGCTCCTCAAACATTGCCCAAATAGCTTATATAAATACTTCAATTCATTTTCCATTCACAATGTTACAATATCTTCAAGTTTTTAGAGCAAAGTTCGCAACTTTATGCATCTGTCTTCTTTCTGTGCTTGTTTCTTCATCTTATTTATTTGAAATTAAGTTGTAGTCATGGCAAAAACTTCAACAATGGTACCTCAGAAATAGGGTACCACTTCTACATCACGTTCGTCCAAGGGAAAATATAAAACACCTCCAATTATTTAGCAATGTACCCCTGGCCACTTCAACACGGACTTCGATTTTATCATTGAAAATCCCCCTTCTATATCGGGACAATGTGAGCCCATTTCTCGGTACATCAATGTTGTGACCAACACGAAGAGAGAAAAGAAAGACTGCCGACGGGGGGAGGCAGTGCAAGTAGAGATCCCCAAAGCTGAGGAAAGCATAGTAGAACAAAAAGCTATCTTCCTCAATGTATACACATACCTCTTCACTCTAGGCCCAGTAGATTCTTCTTCCCCATCTATAGATCCGGTGATTCTTTACTTTTGTGTCGAGTACCGAGTGACACTCGGCCAGATCTACCCTTCTTTCTGGAGGATTGTTTACATGCTTAGATATTTCTCAAACCGGGTCGAGGGAATGACCTTCACCCTCGATCACTTGGTCAGATTGTACAGCCTCGGCCTCTTCTGAGGTTTAATCAAGCTTCATCTTCGATCTGCTAAGAAATATTTTGTAAGGATTGATGAAGACAAATAACGAGAATGGATGAGCTAGTTTGTTAGAGTAAGAACCTCGGACATCATCCCTGCTGATAGGATGCCATTCCCGGTGGAATGGAACATGAATTGTAAGTTTCCCTACCTCAATCACATTTTGTTGCTCCTTTTTCCCCATATGAAATGATCTTCTTTTGATTATGCAACCACAGTTTGGTACCCCGGCGTGGTTGAGAACCTTTGGGGATGGATCGAACAATTATACTCTACTTTTCCTTACAACGAGCGTGTTTTGCGTGATTTGACCAAAATGCGATAGCAAGCCAAGAACCACGGTATGCTTTTCATTGTCGTCATTATCAAGTTCCTTATGAGTATTCTTTATGGCGATGATTTTAATACTTCATGCTTGTGTAGGCCTCGGGGAAGGTGTGTCGATGAGACTGCCTCCTCCGGGTGAAGAAGGAACCTCAAAACCCGGCAAGGGTAGGAAGAGGAAGAAGGAGGCATTGATCGAGTCTCCAAAATTAGAGAAACCCAAGGCCCGTAAGACTCAAACCAACGCCACAGTATTGACTTTGACTGCTGTGATGGATCTTCATATCGAAGACAAATATGAAGGTGATGGTGATCGACCTTTGGTACAAAGGGTAAAAGGAGCACTGATGCTACAAAAGCTGTTAGGCGGAAGGACGCCAAGTCGGGGGTGGCCGATGTGGATCAAAATCGTGCTAAGGAAACCCTCGAGGATGGTTTGGGAGCATTCCCCGAGCTTCAAGATGGACATGGTACAATACGTGTCGGCGAATCCTCGGCTGGCAATTTCGGAGGGACTGAATCCAAATTTTCTCGGGGTGGAGAGGAAACCCTTTTAGAAATCGATGCCATGGGTGGCTTTGAATCAGACTCTGCATTTTCTCCTAGGGAAGTAAGGGATGCCTAGGACGGGGGCGCTTCCAATGTGGGGGCCTCTCTAGGAGAGGATGATATGCTCAAGGACTACTTTGTCGGTGCCGACTCAGACACAGTTCTCGATGCTCCCATTTCTCTCGAGGAGACTGAGATGCTTCAAAAGTAGGTGATACTCTTGACATACCATTTGCGCTTCAAATTGTTACCCGGGCCATTCTAACTTCTCCACTTTGTTGTAGGTCAAGAAATTGTATGACCATGCCTTTTCTAGGCTTCAAGATGAGCTTTCATGCCATTAGTAGGAGCTCGAGAAGCTCACCTTGGATCTAAATGAGTCGAAGGCACCCTCCGCCCGAAATAGAGAGGAGTTGGGTGGGCTTCAGGCGAATTTGGAGGGAGTGCACCAGAAATAGACTAGCCTTGCTGAGCAGGTAACACAACATTCATGAGTTCATATTTATTGTTATAACTTGATGCTCACTATCTTGATTCGCCTTTGTAGATTAGGCAAAAGAATGCCCTGGTGGACTGACTTTAGGAAGAGGTTACAGCCAAGGTTATGGAGATCCTCAAGCTGAAGAGGCAGAATGAGGCCGTGACCTCGGAGAGAGACCTTTTTCAAGAAGAGTTGGCTTCAACCCAGGATCTTCTTCGAAATGATCAGAAGTAGGCCGCTGCATTATTTGTGGCCAAGTCTGAGGCTGATGAAAATGTGTCCTCATACAAGCGAGATGCCGCCATCGCAAATGATTAAGCCAAAGAGATATCCGAGAAAGCCGAGTAGAAGCTGGCTCGGGCCATTGCTTATGCTCATTTGCAAGCTAGGAGGCTGGCCTTCGAGGGCGCTAGCACCAAATTTCCCGATCTCTCTGCTGAGATTGAGAAACCCGAACCTTGGAGGAAGAATCAACACTTTTAGCTACTTCAGATGAGGGTTCCGAAAGTGATCCAGATAGTAGTGAGGGTGAAGAATAGACTCACGTTGTCTTCTCTATTTTTTCTTTTTTTGTACATGTGTTTCTCGAGGGGGTAGGGGTTAGTAGAGACACCCTTTTTATATATATTTTTGGGAATGCAAAAAGCTTCCTTTGCTTCAAGTCTTCAAATTTTATTTTTCAGTGCTTATGCAAAGTTAATTTTTGAATTTTGATGTCAGCTTTTTGGAGCCCATATTTGGAGTACCCGAGATCCTCGATATCAGGCTCCATCTCGAGGCTAGGTTGGTAGCTCTTTTAGAGTCCACACTTTCAATAACATGGATCCTTGAGATTAGGCATTATCTCGAAGCTAGATCAATGTGGGGATCTCGATATCTCTCGACCATTGTATGACATAATCATTTATGTGACATGACCGCAAAGTGACCTGGGTGGTACCACCAGTACACTTCCCCAAAAAGTGGTAATGGCACAGTCAAAATTAATTAACCTTCAGAGTAGGCGAATAGTCACCGCTTGCTCTATCTAAGTGTCCATTTTCTTCTTATTTGAGGATTCTACTACTT
Source organism: Nicotiana glauca (assembly GCA_026770625.1). Classification (NCBI taxonomy): domain Eukaryota; kingdom Viridiplantae; phylum Streptophyta; class Magnoliopsida; order Solanales; family Solanaceae; genus Nicotiana; species Nicotiana glauca. Next base: position 120,873 of record MU671978.1, read on the forward strand.
TGAGCAATTATCCTCTTTATAGAGCTCTCCTCCTTGTGTTAGTTCTTTAACTATTTCAATTCAAAGATTTCGCCCAAGTCTTCATCTATCTTCTCTGATTTCACCATAGTTATGGCTGCAAGGTCCAAATCCATTTACCAAGAAAAGGGGAGTTCCGCCTATGCTTCCCGCTCGGTCGGTGGTACACCGCCGGCATCCGGTGAGCTAACCTCGAGATGCTTTGTCTCGAGGAGGGACTTTACATTAGAGAGACCTCCCAATATTCAGGGCCATTGGCAGCATGCATCTAGGTTCATCTTATCAATAGGAGAGGAACACCTTGAGGCAGTTAGGAGAGACTGCGGATGGGGAGAAAAGGTGGTACTGCATGTAACTTCCCCTGAAGAGAGAATCATGCTCATGTAGAGCATCATGCTCGTGTAGGGGAGATTGCGGATGGGGATAACACATCACTTTACATTGGGCCCTCTCGATAGAGTCGTTCTCGAGTTTTGTAGAAGATATTAGCTTACCTTGGCATAACTTCACCCGTCGTTTTGGAGGATAGTGTTGATGATAAGGTTCTTTGTAGATAAAGCTGGGCTCGAGTTCACCCTCAGCCATCTTATAAGATTGTGCCAGCCCTTGCATTACCGAGGCTTGATTACTCTACGACATCGATCCACCCGGCCCTTTGTTGCTAGTAATAAAGAGGATCAAGGGTGGATGAGCCAATTTATCCGAGTGCGGACTGTTGACATTATCCCCGTAGAGTTCCTGCCATTCCCTGAGAAATAGAATTTCATACGTATGTGGTACATTTATGTTTTTGTCATTTTGTTCATAGTGGAGGCAGACTCTGTAAAGGAGTTTTCTTTCCTTTTCTGCAGCAATCCTGTGATCGACTTATGAGGTCCCCGATCTAGCGGATTGGACTCAGAAATTGGTAGCCTTCTCGACCTATGATGAGCATAAGTGGCGAGACCTGTCGAAGGGTATATGGGATGGAAAACACCAAGGTTAGTGCCGTATGATTCTTCTCTTTAAGGAATATTTCCCTTTGTGTTTCCTAATTTCTTTACTGTAGGCATTGGAGAAATTTTTGAGATGAGGCCATGTCCTCTCGGAAAGGAGGGAGAATCATCGACTTTGGGGCCGAAGAGCGATAATAAGCACAAGGAATCCTTGGTGGGAGAGGAGATTTATAGTGAGGCAGGGTCTGCCCAGAGGCATAAAGGAGATGCAACCGTCGAGGTAGATCATGTACGTATCGGCCGCCGTGCGAACATTGGTTCAACAGAAGGGAGCGGCCACTAATTGATGGCTCGAGCCGAGAGACCTCTCGGGGTAGCTTAGCCTGCAATACCGAGGTTCCTAGCCTTGAAGGAGTGGCTCCTCTTTTACCGCTATCTTCTTCTTCCGTCGAAGGTACTTCGAGGGATGTAAATTTTCTGCCTCCATCTTTCTTTTCTCGAAGGTACTTCGAGGGATACATATTTTCTACCCCCGTTTTCCTCTCACATCGCAGGTACTTTGAGGGATGTTCGAGGCCAGGGGCTGCCTAAATCAAGTGGGGCCTCGAGCGATCATATCCTTACCGAGAGCGGTTCAACTGGGGCCGATGAGACCAGGCTAGTAGATGTACGCTCAACTTTTAAGGAGGCTCAGCAGCTCTATTCTGTGGTGAGTTTTTGTTGACTTTGTTGTTTTTTTAGTTTTTCATTTTTATTTTCTCACTATGCTTTTTTCATAGACTTTTGACAAGTCTGAGCTGCTCCGCAGTGAAGCTAGGTTGCGAAAAGCCTTGGATGGGGAAAAATCCCTCAAGCTTCTTTGCGATGAAATGGGAGAGGAGTTGATACATTTTTGGTTCAAGATGAATCAAAGCCGGAACTATGAAGGTTACCTTGAGAGACAGGTAACCTCTTGTTTTGAGGCGATGCATGTTTCTTTTGCTATCCTCGAAGATTAATATTTTGATATTTCAATTGCAGAGAAAGACGGAGGATCTGGAACACCTTTGGGGCAAAGTTGGTCAGGCCAAGCATGGGTGCAATGAGCTAAGGGCTCAGATAGATGCCCAAGTTACGGCCAAGAAGAATGCTGCGGCCAAGGCTTCTGCCCTCGAGGTGCAACTCCATAATGCTCATGAAAATAGCTTGGTCTAGATGAGCAGGATTGTAATGCTCGAGTATGACCTTTTGAAGGTGAAGGTTGGGTTTGTGGACGCCCGGGCTGAAGTTAAAGAGATTCGAGCTAAGGACAATAAAAAAGTAGCTATCTATTTAAAAGACGCTACCGACGCTCGAGCTGAGTTGAGAGGGACTTCTGATCGGGAGAGTAGAAGCAATAAATATGCCAGGTGCAGATATTGGAGGGAAACCGTCTAGGAGATCAATACTAAAGGCTTCGATCTCTTGGAAGAGATAGAGCATGACAAGGTGGATGAATACGACTTCAAGTTCCTCATATCCGATGCCGAAGATAATGAGGAAGAGGCCGGTAGAGCCACAGTCCCAGAGGGGAAAGTAGACTAGGTTTTTCCTTTATGATTCTGCGTATAATGCCCTTAGAGAACATTGTTAATGAAGCCTTGTACTATTTCACATACACATATAAAAGAAAACCTTTGGGATTTCCCTTTTCATGAATTTTCCCTTTGCTCGTGTATGCCCTTCTTTTGTTTTGAATTTTGATGTTTGCCAATGATTAGCTATATGAGTTGGATTTCGAGGTAAAAGCCTAAGGGTTAAAAATTGGCCCTAAGGCTTGTTGGGATGGCCCGTAGGCTCTTATGCATTGGCCCTTAGGTGCTTTTTTAGTTAATCGTTTTGGGTTAAGTCTTCGAGTCGGGTTTTGTCTCAAGCTCATCGACCCTTAAGTTTTTGAATTTTAACTGGCTCTTATGCATTGGGTCAGCATGACCTCTAATATGGGCTGGCGCTTGGGCTCTTATGCGTTGGTTCGGTACGACCTCTAATATGGGCTGGCGCTTAGGCTCTTATGCATTGGGTCGGTATGACCTCTAATATAGGCTGGCGCTTAGGCTCTTACGCATTGGGTCGGTACGATCTCTAACATAAGCTTTATTTTTCCCTCGTTAAAGTCTTTTTTGAAGTTTTTGTGTTCTCTTGACTCTTTGATGGTTCGATAAGTACCTCGATTGTGAGCCGTTATGTAGCGATAAATGGCCACCTCGGGAGGTTTCGCTCGATAGCTAAATTACTTCGAAGCCTTTTCATTGTTTAGAGCTGATATGATCGAAGCTCTTTTGCTTATGCTGAGGGTAGCCTGATTAATTGCTTCTTTTCGAAGTATTTTCGAAGTAATTTTAAAGGCCTATTATTTAATGGCGACGGTTGGGCGTCCCCAATTCGCGTTAGTTTGGCCGGAACCTTGTGACCATAATCATTGGGTTTGACCGTAGCCTTTTAATCCCCGAGTAAGGTAGCCTTGGCGTCTATATCGAGGGTATGACTTTTTAGGGGTTTTACGAGTTCGAATATATAGCCTTGAATTTTAAGATTGGGATGATGCCTTTTGTAAGGTCTTATAAATTTGAACATGCCTTACTTGAGGTATTACAGATAAGTTACTTGGCACATGTATAATTCATGCCTTGCTCGAGGTCTTACAAATTTGGTATTGCCTTATGGAGATCTTATGAGCTCGAGGTTTCTTTATGGAGGTCTTACACCGTTGATAATGCCTCGTGGAGGTCTTACATTTTCTAGCATCACTAAATAGAGGGCTTTCGGGCTCGAGGTTGCCCATTTGTGGTCTTATGGGCTCAAGTTTTTGATAGATCGATGGGGCGATATTCGGCGACTGTCCCCTAGACATCGAAACTTTTTTGCTCTAGATCCATTCCTTGTAAACTTGACGTTGACTCACTGAGGGCTTATGGGATCAAATTTTCTGATCTAGAGGTCTCACGACTTTGAGTTTTTGATGTCAGTTCCCAAGTGTTCGGGAAATTTCTGGTCCTGGGGCTGTTTCTTGTAAAAAAAATAGAAATCTTTGAAGCGCGAAACATTTTGATAGTAAAAGATGATCCTTTGATTACTTGGTACAAGTATACATGTTTTTGTCATCGAGAGTTCTATTATTATATGCGGACACAGTTTATTTGACCGTTTGGCCCGATACATCATTTTTCTATCAGAAACCTCTTTGGTTCATCTTGAATTCTCCGGGGAGGTGATCTCCCAGGGGATGCCCCCCAGTATTTGAGATTGATTGAAGAGAAGCCTTGAATACTTGTTAACTCCTCTTTAGGTATCATATAGACGTTGCCTCGTTAAAAACCTTGCCGGTAAAACCCTTCTTGGGATAAAATCCGATCAAAGGAAAAGAGTGGACCACATGTTTTAAAACCTAAGGTCTTCAAGCTGGAAGGTGCTTCGATTGTTTTAGCCGGACACCTTTACACTGGTTAGTGTAAGACGTAAATACAAAGGGAAATAGCTATACCTTAGTAGTGATAGTGCTTTGAGCCTCGATATGCTTCAATTTCTTGCTCCGGGGACGCGGTACAGTCCTTCTCTAATTCAGTCAGGTGAAGCTGAGAATGTAGCTTGTGATTTCTACTCCGCTGTTTGCTTATCCTTTGGCTCTTTCGATGTTGAAGGTGTCGATGTTGGCGTCACATCGTGCATCGCAAACATCTCTTTTGTTGTATGCTGTTACCCGTATATAGAGTTTATTCCGTCCTTCATTAGAAACTTCATCATTTGATGAAGGGTTGATGGTACTGCTCTCATGCAGTGTATCTATGGCCTTCCAAGCAAGGCATTGTACCTCATGTCTCTTTCGAGGACATGAAACTTGACATTTTGGGTTGTGCCGGCCACGTTGACCGGAAGGGTGATCTCCCTTTTGGTTTCTCGCTCGCCATGTTGAATCCATTGAGGACTCGAGAGTCGGGCACGATATGGTCGAGCAGTTCGAGCTGCTCCACCACCCTCGACATGATAATGTTAGCCAAGCTATCTTGTTCTACAAGCACACGATTAATTTGAAATGTATTCACAAGAAAAGAGATTACCAATGCATCGTTATGAGGCTGAGACGGGGCCTCGATGTCCTCTTCGCTGAATGTGAGAGCATCCTCGGGTATGTAACCTTGAGTTCGCTTTTCCCTGGTGATGGATAGTTTTGTTCGTTTAACAATAGGTTCCCGTGGGATGTCGATTCCTCCAATGATCATATGGGTGACATGTTGTGGTTCTTTTATTTCATTTTTTCTGTTCGCCTCTTTTTCCCGAAATTGATTTTTGGCTCGGTCCTGAGGAACTCTCGGAGGTGCCCTATGTTGATTAGTCGAGCTTCTTTTTCTTGGAGCTTTTTGCAAACTTCAGTCCTATGACTGTGTGTGCCGTGAAATTCTCACACTAGGTTAGAGTTCCTTTGCGACATATCTGATATTATGGGTTTTGGCCACCTGGCGTCTTTGATTTTACCTATGTCTAATATGATGTCCGAAACATCAATGTTGAAGTTGTACTCAGATAGTTGGGGTGCCTCAATCGGTCATGCGTATCTGTCGAATCCGGTTTTACCCACGAGTCCCCAAGGATTCTGGCCTCAATCTGCCCTACGGTCATTTCGGGGAATTTTCGTTGGGGCGTTACTTTGATCTTCAATGTATGGTTGGTATCTTTCCTTGTTCGGTCTTGGTTCCTTTGTCAGGAGCCTGCTAGGATATAATTAGCCCAAGGGGGATCCTAATAGGTCGTCCTCGACCATAATCTTTCATTTATACTAGTTGTGGACATTTGATAACTCGGGATTCTAACATGTTTTATGCCTCTACTTGCCTATGCTTTGGTTATAAATTGCTACAAAATAGTCCCAAAATGCTCACAAGTTGTTTTTAATTGTAGGTTAAAATGACAATGTCAAAGATTGGCTCAAAAAGGAGTGAAACCTGCTCAAGTATCAAACACTAAGTGAATTGAGGAAAAGAGAACCTAGTGTGGACCGCACAAAAGTGAATGCAGCCTCACTAGAGGGTTCAGAGTGTTGACATATTCAAGATGCAGGCAACACGGGCGTGGTACGATTCTCGCGGTCCGCGGTCAGGCTCCGCGGCCGCGCTACTCTTTTGTGCAGTCCGCAGAGCAGAGATTCAGAGAGTTGACAAAATGCTAGTTCCAAGCAGTGCGGTCCGCGGTCGTACTTATGCGGACCGTGCCAACTTCACGATCGCGGTACACTTTCATGCGGTCCGTGGTCCTCAAGTTCAGAGAAGCATAATTGTGAAGTCCAAGAGCCAGTGCGGCCGCAGTCCATTTTGTGCGGCCCGCACTGACCCCGCAGGGGTATTTTTATCCATTTTTTCTAGCCTAGTATAAATAGAACATTTTACAATTTTACGTCAAGTTTTACATTCCAGTCTTAGCTGCGCTGGTGAGACTCGATTTTGTAGCCAATTTTGGCACTTTTGCTCTTCATTAACAATAGATTATTGTAGTTTCTTCTTAGTAATCTATTAATATGCTTAGTGTCACACCTCCTTTTTACTGCACCCCGGGAAGAGATATCGTAATAAAGGAGTTTTTCCATTTTAAGGACAATCGAAACGGGATTCATTTTTATTTAAAAAAAATTAGAGTCGCCACTTGGGAGATTTATGGTGTCCCAAGTTACCGGTTTGAATCCTGAATCGAAGAAAAGTTTTGACTCTGTTTAACAGTCGTGAACCAGAAAATCGGGTAAGGAATTCTGTTAACCCGGGAGAAGGTGTTAGGCACTCCCGAGTTCCGTGGTTCTAGCACGGTCGCTCAACTGTCGTATTTGGCTAAAGTATTTGATTTTAATACATGTTATCCTATTTGTGCAATTTTAGAATTAATTACCGCTTTTTGTT
>MU671979.1:0-37813 GCA_026770625.1 Nicotiana glauca
ACAAATAGAGTCAAACAGAACAACAGGGTGATTCATGCCTTGGACAAAACAGGGGACTTATAAAACTAACTATTCTACGATATTATCAAATCGACTATATAGTTTATAACTTACTCGACCATGACCAGAAGAAGAATCAACCAAATAAAAGGTCTGGTTGGAGATGGATAGAACAATTGATACGAAATTGAAAAATCAATTAAAACTAAACTAAACACACAAACAGATATTAATAGAACAGAAATATAACAAAGGGAAAGGAAAATACCTCAGAGAAACTCAGAAAGAGACAAACTCGAATTGAACTCGAACTCGAACCTTTTGAGGTCGAACAGACCTTAATCGAGTGTTCTCAACTAAGAACACTTCGACTAAGGTCCATTGAACACCCAAAACCTCATTAATTTGAACAGATTCCAGGTTTGGGTTTTTTTTAGGGTTCTTGAGGTTCGATTTGGGGTTCGAGTGTTTCTAGCCAGATTCGAACGGAACCAAAGGCATTTAGGGTAAGAGGGAGGTCAGGGGATGTTGTGGTGTGAATTTGAAGTGGATTGGGGCGGGTCCAGGTTTGGCTCGAATCTTCGATGGAAGATTCGAGAAGTTCCAGGAAGATTCGAGCTAAACGGTTACCATATTTGGATTGAGGGTGGTCAGGTGGTTTAGGGGTGTTGGTATGGTGACCGGCGATGTTGTTGCCGCCGGGTTTCAGGCGGAAGGGTGCCATGGCGGCTAGGGTTTGGTGAGGGAGAGGTTTGGTTCAGTCTCTGAGTTTGAGAGACGATGATGGTAAGGGGGGTGTTTGGTTATGGGGGGCGTGGGGTGCGAGATGGGGATTATATACGACGGGGAGGGATTCAATCCTGGCCGTTGGATCATTAATGATCAACGGCCCGGATCTGTCACTTAAACGAAACGGCACCGTGTCATTTAAGTTGGGGACTGGATTGGCTCGGGGGTGAAGTGGATCGGGTCGTGGGGAGGCCTTGAGGTCGTTAGATCAAATGAAATGGACGGCTCAGATCTGAGACGCCTATACGGTGTCGTTTGGTTGGTCATGGAGACTGAACTCGACCGTTAGATCTGTTTGATCAACGGCCTAGATCTGAGACGTTTAAACGACGTCGTTTGGACCTCTAAGAGACCAGGTGCATTGGACTGGGTCGTTTGAAACAAATCTTGGGCCTTTGTCTTTAAATTGAAATTGGCCTAGGTCTGATTTGCCTTCTTATTTTTATTTTTGTTCCTTTCTTTTTAATTCCTAATTACAAAAAATTCTAAAAATAAATTGTAAAACCAAAATTAACTTAAAATACTAATCAACTCCTAATAATAATTATCACACAAAATTAAACAATTTAAGATCAAATCACACAATTTGATATTAAATGCTAAAAATGCAAAGTTCATATTTTTTATGATTTTTCATTTTTGTAAAGCACACTTAATTACTCATAATTGTAGAATTAAATCCTAAATGCAAATGCGACATATTTTTGTATTTTCATTAATTTAAACAAATAAACATGCATACACAAACGCAAACAATTACTAAAAATATCACAAAAAATTCACAAAATGCACATAATAAAATAGACAATTTTTGTTTTGATTTTGTGGGAGTAATTCATGTAAGATGAAAATCACGTGCTCACAGTATAGACCCAATGAATTGTTGGTTCAGCAGTGTTTATGAATTTCTACACATCTCAGTCGTCGTGTTGGTATTGTAAGAGTTAGGGCAAGACCTATGTCTGTCATGAGGGGCAATATGAGCATCAGATTCATGAAATTTCGACTAATTTGATCAGAGAATGTTATTGTGGTCCTGTGAGTAAAGCGGTGAAAAGTGTGAATTCAACAAAGGATGCATCCATGTTCTGGTGCATCGTGTGGTGATTGATACGGTGTTCGTATGTTGGAAACAGGCATGGCAGAGAATTCCAGATGTTGGAATTGGGCTCTAAGGCTTATTTGCGTGAATAAAAGGGGATATCTTCAGAATTGATCGAGCTAATGTGCCCAACTGAGTTGTGGTAGCATGGGAAGGTGCATGAGGTGTCAAACAGTGATTTCAGACTACTTTAGTGTAGTTCTCAGCACATTCGAGGACGAACGTATGTTTAAGTGGGAGAGAATGTAATGACCCGACCGGTCGTTTTGAGTTCTAGCGCGCCGTTCAGCAGTTTGAGGCCATGGGCAGCTTCACTTCAGGTATTATGACTTGTACGCATGGTCGGAATTGAGTTTTGGGAGGTCCGGAGTTGATTCAGAAATAGAATTCTCATTTCAGAAGCTTTAAGTTGTAAGAATTAACTAGGGTTGGATTTTTAAGTAAACGACCTCAGAATCGGGATTTGAAAGTTCCAGCAGGTTCGTATGATGATTTCGGACTTGGACGTATGCCCGGTTTGGGTTTTGGATAAACCGGGAGCGTTTTGGCGCCTATTGTGGAAGTTAGCATTTTAGAAGAAACTTCATAAGTTTGGCTTGAAGTGCATTTCAGTGTTATCGATGTCCGTTTGGGATTCCGATTCAGGGAGAAGCTCCGTATGTTGATTCTGGAGTTGGAGCGCGATCGGAAGAGAATTCGGAGGTTCGTAGGTCATTTTGGAGCCATTTAACTAAATATAGAAATTTGAAGGTTTTTGATAAGTTTGACCGGAAGTGGACTTTTTGATATCGGGGTCGGAATCCGATTCCGGAAGTTGGAGTAGGTCCGTAATGTCAAATATGACTCGTGTGCAAAATTTGGGGTCAATCGGACGTAATTTGATATGTTTCTGCATCGAATATAGAAGTTTGAAATTATAAAGTTCATTAACCTTGGATTAGAGTGTGATTCATGGTTTAAGCATTGTCCGTATTATGTTTTGAGACTTGTTGGTATGTTCGAATGGGGTCCCGAGGGGCTCGGGTGAGTTTTGGGATGGTTTCGGACCATTTCTAGACCATTTTTAGCTGCTGGTTTTTGGCTACAGAAGTGGGCTACGCGATCGTGAGGAATTGGTCGCGATCGCGATAAGAAAAATGAGAGAAAATGGCCATAGATTTGCAATCGCGGAAGGGCTTTCGCGATCGCGTAGAGGAAAGTTTCGGCTGCACTGACCCGATTTTGGAAGCTTGTATCTCGCAATCTATAAGGAATTTTGAGATGATCCAGAAATGAAAGTTGTAGCTCTTTGTATTTAACTTTCAGAAAATCAAATCATTTGGCATTTGGAGTTGTGTACAAAACGTTATGAGTGGTACACTACAGCCTAGCCGGGAAGAGTTTGGAAATCGCGAAGAAGAAATTTGTGTTGCACAGGGCTGATTTAGGAAGCTTATATCTTGTAATATATAAGGAACTGATAGATGAGCAAAAAATGAAAGTTGTAGTCCTTGTAATCTCGTTTTCAAAAGGTTAAACCATTTGCAATTTGGAATTTTGTACAAAACGTTATGGCCATTATACTAGAGATTGTCCGGAAGAGTTGTGCATTTGTTCTTCACGATCGCGAAGCATTTTCTGTGATCGCAAAAGGCAAATTTGGGATGAAAAATGTTGTAGTTCGGGATTGCGAAGAATTTTCCGCGATCGCGAAGAGTAAATACCTGGGCAGAAGCTATATTTCGAGGTTTCGGCCATTTTTATCATATTTGGAGCTATGGAGCTCGGATTGAAGCGATTTTTGAGGCGATTTTCACCATATGAATTGGGGTAAGTGTTTTATATCCGAAAGTAATTATAATTCATGATTCTATCATTATATTTATCATTTATTTTGGATTTAAATGGAAGAAATCAAGATTTTTGTAAAACTTTTCAAGAACGAAAATTCAAGATTTGGAGGTCAAGTTGTTATCAGAATTTGATAAAATTGGTATGGTAGAACTTGTATCGGAATGGGTCATCGAATTTTGTGAGTTCTTTCGGAATCCGGGCACGTGGGCCTGATGGAGATTTTGTCAACTTTTCGAACGGAGTTAGGAATTTATCTAAATTGAATTGTTGTGAGTATTAGAGCATGTATTAATGGATTTACATAATTATTGGCTAGTTTTGGAGCATTGTGCATCGATTCGTGTCTTCGGAAGGGGCGTGGAATGCCGGTTATGGATCTTCAGAGCAAGGTGAATCTCCTTTCTAACCTTGTAAGAGGAAATTGTCCTCATAGGTGAGTTAATTGGTTATGTGCTCCTATTTTGGGGGGCTACGTATGCACGAGATGACGAGAGTCCATGCGTAGCTACTATTATGCTATTGTCCGGGTAGACTAGGACCCAAAAGCATGTTGTATTTGGATTATTTGTAAACTTATTGATAGCTTGAATTGCTTAAATTACATCGAATCAGTAAATGAATTTATAAAAGGATTAAACTTCATTTTTCTTAAATCATTAAAAGAAATATGCTTTTATTGGAATAAACATTTCTCGATAAACTCTTAATTGGTTGTTTGACTGTGTATATCTATGTGTGCCCGTGTCGCATATATGATTCGCAAACAGAATACTTATTTATTTAATGTTGACCCGCATCGCATGTATGATACGCGAGCGGGGTAATAGATGCATCTATGGTTCGTGCCGTTCGATCCTCGGCAGTGCACACTTTATATTTCTGTTGGATCGGGTCGTACGACCTCGGCATGTTTTGCACATGCTTGTATGGCTTGCCTTGAGATTATTTGAGATTGATATTTGCTCTCCCCAACTTGAGATAATTGAAAACTATTGGATTATGAATCCGGAGACTGTTAATATAAAAAGAAACTTTCACCTGTTCTTGACTTACTTGAAATTACTGTCATTCTTAATAAATCCTTGATTATTCGCATTAATAATATATCATTATTGGACCACTAGTAAGTGTCAAAGTCGACCTTCTTGTCTCTATTTCTTCGAGATTAGATGGGATACTCATTGAGTACATGTTGTTTTCGTACTCATACTACACTTCTATGCATTTTTATTGCACAAGCATACGTATCTCTAGTGGCCTACTGGGCGTAGCAGCATGGTTGATACATGGACTTAGGTGAGCTGCACTTCTCGATACGACCCGCAGACAACAGAGTCTCCTTCAGTTATCTGTATTTATTTCCTGTCCAATATTATATTCCGGACGGTTGTTGCATTTTATTTTCTTCTTAGTAAATGCTCATGCACTTGTGACACCGGATTCTGGGATGGTTTTGGATTGTTCAATATTAAGTTTGTTAAAGACTTCATGGTTATTTCTGTAAAGTTCATTATTTTTTATTTAATGTATAAAGGAAAATGATTTCAGCAAATACTAAAATTGGAATTTAATTAAGTATTTTGGTTGGCTTGCCTGATAGCGGTGTCCGGCGCCACCGTGACCTTAGTGAATTTTGGGTCGTGACACGTACTCATCCCGAGTGGCCTTGTAACACGAGACCATGCTATCTCAAATCCCACGAATCACCTCACACCTTCCTTGTGCACATATTCGCATCTCAACTGGTAAATCCATTCTGATAATTCCTCTACGAATCTGGAGTCATTTTCTCTCATTCCCCCAAATATTACACTTCAAGTCGAAGATATCATAGAACATTCCAAGCCTCTTTTCATAATCTGCTGCAAAAGCTCGATTCTTAACCATACTTATGGGCACGAAATCATTAGGCACCACACTTCAACTTTATAATCCACTAGTATCGTTGTTGAGAGCCACCCGCTCTGACTTGGTCCCTAATATAATCAACTCCATGAATATTCTAGCTCATGAAAACCCTCTCGATGAAGCACCCGGTTGAATCACTTTCCTTGAGACACACATCTATATAAGGCATAAATCCTGAATCTTTCCCCAAGTCTGAATATGAGTCAATAAGGCAAACCATAACACACCTTTAACAATTCCTTTGCTCAAATTACCTCTTATGTTCTTTTTCCTTAGCTGAATAACCCATCAATATGCTAATAACCGAAAATCTCACAAATAGAAGACCAAGAAATCCAACCGTAGGCGGTGGCACTTCCCACTTAACTTGAAGCTACTATTACACAACTCTGAAACCCACCAAGATTCTTTATCGCTTATTAATATGACCTTGACCAATTAAACTACTAGATTCCTCGGAATCCTTCCATTAGTATTTAATGAACACTCTGAATCTCTAGCAATATTCACATATTAGACCTCTTACCGAATAGCTAGTAAAATCCTTCGCAGGAGCTTCACCAACCACGCGACCGCTGACCTGCTCATAGGAGATAACCCACCTGAGCCCGTGCTCATTCACTGGCTGCACAAGTCCATTCACTCCTCGTGGACATCAACTAAATATGAGACAATATTTTCCAATTCAAAGTTATGTTGTATCCTCCTTCATATCAAGCAGCTTCTTTCCGTCATAACAAATCTCCCGCCGTTATGCTAGCCAATATTTCAAATTAAGCTCATAAACCTAGTCACTGTCCACCATGAATCCCAAATCACTCTAAACTTTTCTCAAGGAGTGTAGTCATCCTATCATAGAACCCATATGCTACTCTGCCCAAAAGGCAAATTGAAGAAAACCATAACACCAGCGAACGTAACGTATTCAACAAGGACAATGACACCACATAACAAGGACAATGACACCACATCACAGATGAAAAATCCACCAAGCTCGAAAATACCAAGTCTTGTTACTCCATCAAACCAAACTTGAACATTTATAGTCTGATTGCCTCTCCTCAGCCGAAATAAAATTCTGAATCTCTAAATCTTGCATTGAGTAAACATCCTTTCAAGTCATTCACTGCTTCAATGCATATACAAGCATCCTACCATTACACCAATACTGTGCAATTGCAACGCACGAATTGTCATAAAAATTAATGCCAAATCTCAAAACCTTAGGTAATACTGATACTGAGTAGAAACGGCAGGACGACCTTCCGCAAGGCGATGATAATAGCCAAATCAAATATGCAGGGAGGAACATCCTGCACCATATCATAGTACCATTACAATTTCCTCAATTACCAATTGATAACAAGCGTTTCACGTTGCATAAGATTGAATAGGAAGGAAATAAAGGCATAAACCTCAAAGGAATCAAACCGCACGATGAGGAATCAAGAAGGGAAGTGCTCCTAACAGCCTTGTAGCCTCTCGAAGATAAGTACAGACGTCTCCGTAGTGATCTGCAAGACTCTACTAGACTCGCTCATGACTCGTGAGACCTAAGGGAACTTAGTGCTCTGATACAATGTTGTCACGATAAAAAATCCACAATGGGTCGTGATGGCGCCGGGCACCGCTGTCAGGCAAGACAACCAAAATACTTAACTAAATTCTTTTCCTTGTTTTGTACGTTTAAACAACACATAGTAAATTCCACTAAATGAATAATGAAAGAGTTAACAATTTTTTTAAAATTTCTGAATAAACCCATAGACATCCCAAAACCCGGTGTCACAAGTACATGAGCAATTTCTAAGAAGCAATACAATACAACAACCGTCCGGAATATAATGTTGGACAGAAAATAAATACAGTAATCTGAAAGAGACTTGCTGGCTGCGGGTCATCTCGGAAAATGTAGTTCACCTAAGTCTCCGTTTCTACCATGCTGCTACGCCCACTAGGTCACTAGAGATGCAAGTGCCTGTGCAACAAAAATGCACAGAAGTGTAGTATGAGTACGAAAATAACGTGTACCCAATGAGTATCCCGTCTAATCTCTAAGAAGTAGAGACGAGAGGTCGACTTCGACACTTACTAGTGGTCCAATAATGTTATCTCAATAGTATAGTAAATTCTGAATTTTTATAAATGTGATAGTAATTCAATGGAATGGAGCAAGTAAGAAATTCTTTCTTTTATAGGAAATTTCCAAATTTTTTTTAATCAATTATACATATACTCTCAAGCCGGGAAAAAGGCAACAACAACTTCAATAAATTTTGAGGCAAGAAATACAAGCACGCGCAAATTATGTCGAGGACGTATGGCCCGATCCAACAATAATTAAATCGTGCACTGCCAGAGGATCGAATGACGCGAACCATAGATGCATATATTACCCCGATCGCGAATCATACATGCGATGCGGTCAAATATAAATAACACAACAATCAGTCAATCAAGACTTCATCAGGGAACAATTATCCAAAGAAAAGCCAATTCTCTTTTAATAATTCAAGGAAATGAAGTTTAATCTTTTTTTAGAACTTCATTTACTAGTTCTATGTGATTTAAGCAATTCAAACTGTCAATAAGATTACAAATATTCCAAGTATAGCATGCTTCTGGGTCCTAGACTACCCGGACTTAAACATAATAGTATCGACGCACAGACTCTCATCACCTCGTACGTACGTATCCCCCACAAATAGGAGCACAAATCCAATTAATTCACCTATGGGGAGAATTCCCTCTTACAAGGTTAGAAAGGAGACTCACCTCGCTCCGAAGATCCATAACCGACATTTCACACCCTTCCAAAGACTCGAACTGATGCTAAACGCTCCAAATCTAGCCAATAATTATGCAAATCCATTAATATAGGTTCAATTACTCATAACAATTCCTAACCCCGATCGAAAAGTCGATAAAAATTACCCTCGGGCCCATGTGCCCAGATTCTGAAAATTATTGAAAATAAATATTGCCCATAATGCATTTGGTCTATATCCCTAAATTCATCCAATTTCATCCATGAATCGACCCTCAAATCAAGAATTTACCATTGTTCAACTTTGGGGCTCAAAATTCCAATTTCTACAATCTAAATACGGATAAAAATAGAAACCAACAGAAATAATCATAGAGAAACATCAAAATAAAGGTCATATATTTACCCCTTTGTTGAGACGAGAACAACGACACGAAAATCACCTCAAACGGAGCTCTAGAACTCAAGATATGCCCAAAATACTAAAATTCTCGATTTAAAACACTGTCCAAGCGATATTTCTTCATCGCCTTCGCGGGAGACCTCCGCGTTCGCGAAGGGAAATTTTTCTCATTGACCGGTCAACCTAGAAATACTTCTTCGCATTCGCGGAACCATTCTCGTATTTGTGAAGAACAAATCTTCACACCAGAAACAAGTAACTTTTTCCCGATGCGGAAATGAGCATAACTCCCTCATACGATGTCCAAATTCGACGATTCTTTTTGATATGGCTCCGTAATTACGATACAGATATAATGGTAAATAAAAACTTAATTTGTAGCTAATTTGCTTAATATGATACCCTTTATGTCCAAAGAACCAATGTTGAAACATCAAATAAGAGCGCGATACAACCCGAAACACACTCGAGGCCCTCGGGACCCGAACCAATCATACCAAACAGTCCCAAAATACATTACGGACTTGCTCGAGGCCTCAAATCATATTAAATAACAATAAAATCACGAATCGACCTCCAATCCAAGCTTTATGAACTTTTGAATTTTAAACTTCTACTTTCGATGTTTAAACATATCAAATCACGTCCGATTGACTTCAAATTTTGCACACAAGTCATATTCAGCATTACGGGCCTACTCCAACTTTCGGAATCTAATTCTGACCCTGATATCAAAAATTTCATTTCCGGTCGAACTTCTCAAAATCCTTCCATTTTCTATCTTTAGCCAAATGACTCCAAAATGACCCACGGACCCCCGAATTTACTTCCGATCGCGCTCCCCACACCAGAATCACCATACGGAGCTACTCTGATACTCAAAATTCCAAACGTACATCGATAACACTAAAATGTACTTCAACCCAAACTTATGAAATTTTTTCCAAAATGCTAACTTCCACAATAGGCGCCAAAACGCTCCTGGGTCATCCAAACCCGATTCGGGCATACGCCCAAGTCTGAAACTATCATACGAACCTGCTGGAACCCTTAAATTCCGATTTCGAGGTCGTTTACTCAAAAATCTAATCCTAGTTAATTCTTTCAACTAAAAGCTTCCGAAATGAGAATTCTCTTTCCAAATCAACTCCGAATTTTCCAAAATTCAATTCCGACCACGCGTACAAGTCACAATATCTGAAATGAAGCTGCTCATGACCTCAAACTGCTGAACGGCGCGCTACAGCTCAAAACGACATGTCGTGTCGTTGCACTATATATTTACCCGACCCTACAACGTTGATCCTACTTAAATTAGAAAAGTATTGTTCCTAATTACAATTGTTTTATAACAAGGCATGTAATAAAACAAAGATACATACTAAAAAAAATTCAGTACTACGTTAAAGAAAACAAAAGTCTTACTATAACGAGGCATATAATAAAACAAAGATACCTACTAAAAAAAATTTAGTACTATGTTAAAGAAAACAAAAGTCTTACTATAACAAGGCATGTAATAAAACAAAGATACGTACTAAAAATAATTTTAGTACTACGTTAAAGAAAACAAAAGTCTTACTATTCTTTAAAGTCTTAATTTGTATTTAGTATATATAACACTACAACTAAATTAAGTTAGTATCTTTTACCTAACTATTAGGGGCTACTACATATTTCAAACAAATTGAATTAATTTTTAAAATATTAAATAATAAGAAAATAATTAAATGATAATTTTTAAAATATAAAATCTAATTTTAAAGAGTTAAAATAATAAGGAAAAGTTTAGATGAATAGTTTTACTTTACATGATAATAAAGTGGTGAATTTGTGATCTTTAATTTATTTATTTTTACTTCAGTATGAGTAATTGATTCCTTTACAAATTTCTCAAAGAAAATCGATTGATGTTAGTCTAGATTAGGTTTTTCCTAAAACAAGTTCGTCCAAATCTCCTATATATCGAAGTTTAACAATTTTTTTTCTTTAATTGGTTCATTTTCATTAGATGCTCATGTGCCATAACTTGGTAAAAAAATATGTGTATTTCTCCTAAAAAGTATGTAAAATATGTATACTATATATAATACACATATATACGAAAAAAGATTATCTGCTATACATTAGACAAATTGAAGTAGTGGTATACTAGACAGATTTTCTCTCTCTAAAATGCTCTCAGCTCGCGTTAGTTAACATGCGCTGAATCTGGTCATCCATGGCGAGAGGGAGGGGAAGAGGACGAGGAAGACCCAAAAAAATTATTAATACTAGCACAGAAAGATCTAATGCCTCACACAGCAAAACAACAGAAAAGGAGAATGATCTGCAAACACCAGACCTAGAGCTCAACTCGGACACTAGAGCTCAATGGAAGAACACTGGAGGTGCATCTAGCTCTGGAGTTTCGAAGAAATTAGATCTCACAACACCTCCAACATCTGCATCAAAAGTGCAATTGGAGGAAAAAACGAAGGATCAAGGTCTGCATGCTACAGTAGCTAATGTAACAGTAATAATTGCGGATGAAGAACAAGGAGTGGTGAACCCTGCCTTAGCGACAAAAGATGTAGGCCCTAAAACGTGGTCTAACCTATTCCAGAAGAACAGATCTGCAGCAAATGGTATGTCTCTCTCATATATTCCTCCGGAAATTGTCAATGGCCAAGTAATTGTTCAATTGGACAAGGAAGAGGTTGAATCTGAGACTGAGAAGTGGAAATGTGCTTTAATTGTATACATTTTAGGAAATACCCTAGGATATAACACTATGAAGAGATATATAAATGTTAATTGGGCAAGTGTGAGGGAAACATATGTATTTCTCCATGAGGAAGGTTATTACATCATCAGATTTCACTCCGAAACTGATATGAAAGAGATTTACTATGCTGGACCGTATACAATTAATAATAGGCATATAATTTTGAAGCCCTGGACTGAAGATTTTGATTTTAAAGAGGAATTTCTCACTGAAATTCCCCTATGGGTTAATTTTCCAAAATTACCACTGAATTGCTGGGGCGTTAATTCATTGAGTAGAATATCAAGTGCAATTGGAATTCCTATTTTTGCTGATGAATGCACAACTAAGAAAAGCAGAATCTCATATGCCAGAATATTGATAGAGGTTAATGTGACTATATCTTTGCGGGATGAAATTTGTGTTAGAGATCCAAAGGGGAAACAATTCTTGCAAGATGTCTACTATGAGTGGAAGCCTAAATTCTGTGAGCATTGTCAAAAGGTTGATTATTCATGTGCTCCTCATGGTAGTGGTACTAAGAAGGAGGGTAAGTAACAGATTAATCAAAAAGGGAAAGCAAGGGAAGCTAAGAAAGTGACTATGGAATGGAGAACTAAAGGAAAGGTGCAACAAAAGGATACTCTATCTGTACAACCTATACTAGTTGATCAACAAAGGCAACAATAGGCACCAGAGGTTCAACAAAAGTCAAACATTTCAGCAAGCTCCAGTCCTGAAAGTAGCCAAGGACAATATGAGACAGTACCATCAAGTAGCCCAAGTAAGGTTATGCTGAGTAACCACAATCGAGGGAAACAAGTGGAGTGCAGTCCTGAATTTAACTTGACAAACTTTCCATTATTGTTTGCTGTAAAACTGAGAAATCCATTTGAGGTGCTACCATGTAGGACTCGGGATGTGCAACAACTACCCCTTGACAGGGGAGGAGGACACTTAACATGCTGACTAATTGGTTATTCTGGAATGTGAGGGGGGTCAATAAGACGTATAAACAGAAGGAATTGGCTAACTATATCAAAAGCAAAAATGTCAAGATAGCTGGCCTAATGGAAACCAGAGTGAAAGAACACAATTTCAAGATAATTACCAAAGGTATTGCACCTGATTGGGAAGGGATAAGCAACTACCAATATGCTTAGAATGGTAGGGTGTGGGTATTATGGGATCCAAGATGGTATAGTGTGAAGTTACTCAAAGCTGGGGTTCAATATGTTCACTATCAAATTACAGACAATTTAGGAAAGATAGACTACCTAATAACAGTAATCTATGGACCCAATACAATTGAGCTAAGTAAAGCACTATGGGCAGATATTCATAAAGTGGCTACAAACAAAACCACTCCTTGGCTAATTGGAGGAGATTTCAATGCAGTTCTATATTCCCAAGATAGATTAATGGAAAATCCTATAACATATGCTGAAACTCAAGACTTTGCCAATTGCATTCAAACTTTGCAGTTGAATGAATTGCTATGGAAGGGTGATTACTACACTTGGTAGATCAAGCAAGATGGAACTGATAGAATCAGAAGCAGGATTGATAGGATGTTTGGAAATTTTGAATGGATGATGCAATGAGGACAAGTACAAAATGAATATGATTTGCCTCAAATATCTGATCATTCACCTATGCTCCTTTCAATATTCATGAATTCAAAGGCCAGGCAAAATCCCATTCAGATTTTTAAATGTTTGGGCAGACCATAGCATGTTTGTAAAAATAGTGCAGGAAGTATGGGAGTAGAATGTGACAAATTGGAGAATGCAAAATATATGGTTGAAATTGAAAGCCTTGAAACCTAGACTTAAGACTTTAAATAATGAGGAGTTTAGATCTATTGCTTACAAGATTGATAGGGCTCGTGGAGAATTACAAGAGATACAAGAGAAGATTACCACTAATTATACTGATGGCCTACTGGAGCAAGAGAAAACTGTCCTTCACCAGCTGGAAAAATGGTCTCTTATAGAGGAAAGTGTCCTAAAACAAAAGTCAAGAGCAAGGTGGATTAAGCTTGGGGATTCTAATTCTAAATACTTTTCTGCTATGTTGGAGGAGAGGAACCAAAGGAAGCAGATTAAGGAACTCACATCCCTAGAATGTCAGAAGTTGAATGATGCTGATAAGATCAAGCAGGAAATTATTGAATTCTACAAATCACTGATGGGGACTGCAGCACCAAATCTACCTTCAATAAATAGGGAGATTATGAAGCAAGGGCCTATGTTATCCCAACAGCAAAGAAGGCAACTAGTTGCAGAAGTATCTGATCAAGAGATCTTTGAAGGACTGCAGAATATATGGGAGGACAAAGCACCAAGAGTAGATGGTTACAATGCTTGCTTTTTCAAGAAAACATGGCATGTTATCAAAGAGGATATCTGTGAAGCTGTTAAAGAATTCTTTAGTATTGGCAGACTGTATAAGGCTCTTAATTGCACTACCCTCACACTAATTCCAAAAGTGGACAAACCATTCACAGTGAAAGACTTTAGACCTATTAATTGTTGTACTCTGCTATATAAGATGATCTCTAAAGTACTAGCAGCAAGATTGCAGAAGGTTATTGCTAGCATCATTAGTGAGAATCATGCAGAATTTATACCTGGGAGGAGAATTGCAGACAATGTCATCCTGGCACATAAATTGGTTAAAGCTTACACAAGGAAACACATCTCAGATAGATGCATGATTAAGATAGACTTACAGAAAGCTTATGATTCAGTGGAGTGGATCTACTTAGAGCGGGTAATGGAAATTTTAGGCTTCCCTGTTCAATTCATTAGCTGGATCATGGAGTGTGTCAAAATAGTCAATTATACTATCTTGATCAATGGAGAGACTGCTACCCATTTTGATGCAAAAAAGGGCTTAGGCAAGGGGATCCTATATCACCCTTCCTATTTGCTATTGCAATGGAATATCTCAGTAGGAGTCTTCATGGACTAAAGAGGATAAAGAGTTCAGATACCATCCAAAATATGCTAAACTTGGTATTACACACCTAAGTTTTGCTGATGACTTACTGATGTTTGTAAGAGGAGACTTATCATCAATGAAGGCCATGCATAGATGCTTCAAACAATTTGCTCAAGCTTCAGGACTTCAAGCAAATATGGGGAAGAGTTCAGTGTATTTTGGAGGGGTACCAAGAGATGAGAGAGATAAAATCTTGCTGCATCTGGGATATGGACAAGGGGAAATGCCTTTCAAATATCTAGGCATCCCCCTATCAACAAAAAAGATATCAATGATCCAATGGCAACCACTCATTCAGAAAATTGTAGCAATGATATCCTCATGGACAACTAAGAAACTATCATATGCAGGAAGAGTACAACTAGTACAAAGTGTCATTTTTGGAATACAAGCATACTGGGCTCAGATCCTACCTCTACCAGTCAAGGTGCTTAAAACTATTGATGCATATTATCGAAGCTATATATGGTCTGCAACCAATACCATAACTAAGAAGGCATTGATATCCTGGGAAAAGATGTGCTCTCCTAAATCTTGTGGTGGTCTAAATCTGGTGAACATTCATATATGGAATAGAGCTGTTATTGCAAAAATATGTTGGGATGTGGAAGCAAAGCAAGATAGACTGTGGATTAAATAGATTCACTTCTATTATATCAAAGGGCAACAATTCATGCAAATGCCAGCTCCCAAGCAAGCCTGTTGGATGATCAGACAAATCTTCAATGCTAGAACTGATTGCAACCTGGTGCAGAGGAATAAACAGGACACTACTATAACTAGGCACATATACCTTCAGCTGCTGGGACAACAAACTCGAGTGTCGTGGAAATGTCTAATGTTTCAGAATTGTGCGAGGCCAAAAGCACAATATACTATGTGGATGCTATTACATGGAAGACTCCAAACCATAGATAGATTGGTAAAGTGGGGCTTGACAGTGGATACACAATGCTCTCTATTTCACAACCATGAGCAAAATAGAGATCATTTGTTTGTCACGTGTGAATTTACTAGGAACATATGGATGAAGCTTATGCAATGGATGCAGCATGATTATACCAGGAAGCAGAACTGGGAGCAGCATATGGGCTGGAGTTTACAGCATGCTAAAGGCAAGACCACAGGAGCAAGAATATTCAGACTGGTATATGCAAAAATAGTTCATGCTATTTGGATTGAGAGAAACTTGAGAATTTTTTAGAAAAGGGCACGTGATTGGAATAGTATTGCTCGAGAGATAACATACATATGTAATGTTAGAGCTACTGCTAGTATTCAAAGTATAGTTCATAGTTATCTTTCCAATGAATGTATAGAGAAATGTAGGATATAGCAGATGAGGTTTGTAATGAGATAGCTAGCTGTGTAAGCGATGCTATGGTTTTGTATAGTTTTACAGGTGATTAATATAAAAGTGATTAATTACCAAAAAAAGATTATCTGCTATTATTTTTTGTAACAGTTATATATATATATATATATCTAAAATCTTAACTAATCATGGACTTGATTTATCAAAACACATGTATCATTAATATTTTATTGCTTTAAATGTGATAAAGTAGTTGTAACGACCTGACTTGTCATTTTGAGATTTGGCACTTTGCCCACCGGTTCTCGGGCATGACTTTCCCCTTGTGATATATTATGGCTCATGTAAATCATTGGTTCTAGTTTTCAGGGTAATCAGAATGAATTTGGAAGAACAGTTCCCAGTTTGAAGCTTGAAATTTGAAAGGTTTGACCAAGATTTGACTTGTTTGTATATGATCTCGGATCGGAATTTTTATGATTTGGTTAGATCTGTTAGGTGATTTTCGACTTCGAAGCATGATCGAAATGCATTTTGGAAGTCCGTGGAAGGTTTAGGCTTGAATTGGCGAAATTGAGATATCAACGTTTTCCTGTTGATAGGCGAGATTTTGTTCTAGAAGTCGGAATGGAATTTCAGAAGTTGCATTAGTTTCGTTGTGTCATTTGGGAGGTGTGTGTAAAATTTCAGGTCATTCGGACGTGGTTTGGTTGGGTTTTTTTTTATCAAAAGCGGAATTTAGAAGATTTTGGAATCCTAGGCTTGAATTTGATGTGATTTTGGTGTTTTAATGTTGTTTTGAGAGTTCCGATGGTTGGGACGAGTTTGAATAAGGTTATGGGATATGTTTGTGCTTTTGGTTGAGGTCCCTGGGGCCTCGGAATGATTTCGGATAGTTTTCGAGAAGGTTGAACTTGGGAAAAATGTAGCTGATATTGCTGCTTCTGTCATATCCGCACCTGCGGATTGGGGACCACAGGTGCGAGCTCTGCAGGAGCGAAAGAAAGGCGCAGGTGCAAGAAGGACCGCATGTGCGGCCTGGCAACTGCATCTGCGAAACCGCAGGAGCGATGAGGCGATCGCAGATGCGAGGCCTGGTGACAAGTGAAATCCGCAGAAGCGGAAGCGCAGATGCATTTATGGGATCGCAGGTACGAAAATGTTGGGCAGAATGTAGAAAAATGCCCCTTCGTGATTTTCAGTCATTTGTTCACTATTTTTGTGCGATTTTGGAGCTCCAAATTGTGATTTCAAAAGGGGACCAAGTGTATCCACAGAGGTAAGCTACTTGGGCTTTATACCTTGTATATATGGTGATTATTCATTGTTTAATCATGAAAATTGGTGATAAATTAGAGGAAGAGTTGGGAAATTAGGGCTTGAAATTGGAGAGTGAATTTTTAGAATTTGAGTGACCATATGAGTTCATATTTTGATAAATTCGATATGTATGAACTCGTGAGAGGATGATGATTCTATTGATGTTAATTTTATCGAGTTCCGAGACGTGGGTCCGAGTGCCGGGTTTGAGCAATTTTGGGATTTTTTTATGTAAATTGAATATTTTCGAGTGGACTTTATTCCCTTATCATATTTTAATGGTCAAGTTCTGATTGTGGCTAGATTTGAAGCATTCGCAGGTCGATTCGTGAGGGCAAAGGCATCGCGAGCTAGAGTTTGGACCGGATCGAGGTGAGTAGTGATTGTAAATGATGTTCTGAGGGTATGAAACTCCGAATTTGCACATCGTTGTGCTTAATTGAGGTGACGCGCGCGCTAGATAACAAGCGTTGGGTCATACACTATTGGGGATTATGACTTAGTCCATCCCAAATGACTATTTTACAGCGTATTTGATTGAAAACTATTTGCTACCATCATGTTTTGGGCTGAATTCCATGTTTGCCAACTATTTGAAACCTTCGAGAATTTTCACTGATATTTCCTCACTGTTTTGATTTTAAACTTGTACTATGTCATGCTATATTCTACTATTTTCAAAACACAGCCATGCTCACTTTGCTTTAACACTTGAAATGATATTCTAAATAATATTTTGGGCTAAGCATCATGTTTTACTGTTGCCCGAGTGGCTTATGTGACTTTGATTGAGTAAGGCCGAGGCCCTGTATTGTGAGGATACTTTTGGGTCGGGCTGCACGTCGCAGCGGTGATACACTGATTATGATAATGAGGCCGAGGGCTTGAGATTGTGCGCCACGAGGTGGATTGATATTGATATGAGGTCGAGAGCCTGTTTATGATGCTACAAGATGGTTTTATATTGCGCTTGGGCCGTAAGGGGCCTCTCCAAGAGTCTGCACACCCCCAGTGAGCGCGAGTACACATTGTGATGTGAGATAAGCCCGAGGGGCTGGTATGATTCTGAGATATAGCCCGAGGGCATGGCTGGTATGGTACTGAGATATTGCCCGAGGGGCAGATTTGTTGACATTGTTGCTCGAGGGGCGAACCTTTATGTGTTTATCTTTCTTATTTACCTGTCATTTACCTATTTAATTGTGTAATTATGTTGAGGGGTGGATTTCCTATGCTTATATGTTCTAATTGCTTGCATTCAATTGCTTAAATGTTGAAAACCCATTTTTGAAGAAGTTTAAACTGAGCTAAGGTGCTTAAGAGATTTCACAGCTTTATTGCTTTCTTACAGGTTTTGTACTGCTTCTATACAGCATGTTGATGTACTTTTCGTGATTTTCTATCACTCAGTCTTTAGCTATGATTGTTACTCACTGAGTTAGAAGTACTCACTTTATTCCCTGCACCTTGTGTGCAGATTCAGGTGTTTTTATACCCGGTAGCGGGTATTGGTTGCTCAGAGGCAGAGTCATCGGAGTTTAGCAAGGTAGCTGCCCGACGTTTGTAGCACTATTTTTCTCCCATTTGATTTCATTAGACAATATTTAGTACACTTTAGATTCTTGTTGTTTTCAGACCTTAGTAGATGCTCATGACTAGTGACACCCCGATATCGGGCTGTTTTGGATTTGTTTTCCGTAAATTATTCTATTAACTGCTTATTTTTTAGATTTAATCATGTTCAAGACTTAACACTTATTATTTTATTGCTTAAGATTGAAATGAAAATGTGTCGGCTGGCCTTGTCTTCATGAGAGACGCCATCACGACCAGGTCTAGGTTTAGGGTTGTAACAAGTTGGTATCAGAGCCTAGGTTACATAGGTCTCACAAGTCATTAGCAGGTTAAGTAGAGTCTCACGGATCGGTACAGATACGTCTGTATTTATCCTCGAGAGGCTGCAGAACCTTTAGGAAAAACTTCACATTCTTTGAATTCTTATCGTGCATCCTTAATTCAGCTTGGAATGTATCTCTTTGGATTCCTTCCACGCGTTCGTATGCGCGCATGAACACTCAGTATCATATATGCATCGATGCCTGGTGATTCCCTGATCGAGGGGCAAGATGTGATCTATGTGTGTTGATGTTGGGCCAGTCTAGAAGACTTGGGACCAGATTGTTACCTATAGCTTGAGCCCTGAGTTGTTGATTGCATGAGCATGTGTTTCTAGATGTTCTGGATCTATATGTGCTTTTGTGTCTCTAGTAAGGGAAATAATGACTGGATAGTGACATGATGAGTGTGATGTGACTGCGAGATGTATTCGTATGATTTGGAAGTGACAAGAATGTTCGGTCAGAGGATAGAATAACTATTAGGTGCTTGATTTCCATCTTTATTCGAGGTATAGCCCCGAGTTATGGGCGTGTGAAGAATCTTTTCATGTTTCCAAGTTGGGAGTGAAGTAAATTTTATGTTGCGGTAGGAGTTCAGACTCAGGAAGACTAAGTGAATACGTAATATTTATGACAGTGGAAGGTAAACAGAAATGTTAGTTGAAGGCAAAGAAGGTGGGTTATCTCCTGCGGAGTGTTCTGAGGTTGTGAGATCCTTATGTTGTTTGCTAGAAGATCTCATTTACAAATGAAGTATATGTGTTGAAATTTAAATTTGGGTTACTTGGGATAGTGGGCCTGACTGTTGCGAGGATGAATGCGAGGTTTGCAGAAGATTTAAAGTACTAGATGTTATGTGTTTCACGGGCTTATGAAGGATTGGGTTTAATCTCACTATGGTATTATGGTAGTAATGGAGTATATGCGTTATGAGTTATTGTGTGTGCTTTGATCTATGGCTTCGAGCCAAGTGGGGGAGTCTTCTATTAATTAGGTGATTGCACGGTTAGATATTATATTGGTTCCAGTTTAAGGCATGTTGGTGAGTCAGTTATTGCTTGCGAGATTGAGACCGAGGATGGCTCGAGTAAAGGAAAATTTTGACGAAGGTTATATTATTCTTCATAGGTGTATGAGAATCACGGGGTATCTTGAGTGGTTATTGGTAAGGGTGTGCAATGCATAGAATAGGAAGTTGTTTGGTTACATCAAGACGAGGTTATGTTCTGCAGTGTCGGAGTGCTAATGAGGCACAGGTTGCTCGATTTATTTGATCAGTCTAATTGAGGTTCAAGTAGAGTGGATGACTCTAGAGAATGGTTCTAATGTGTTCAAAATTTTACATGTAATAATTGCAGATTTTCAAGTTGTACTTGTGGATAGAAACTGAGGTTTTGCATTTGGAGGGTGTCAAGATTTGTGGTATTTCTATATCAATTATGGGCTTCTATATATCAGTATCGAGAAGGTGAAGGCAATGGCTCGGGATTCATAGGAAGTCTTTTCAGGGTAGGTATTTTGAATGTGGTGCTTTTGGGAATATTTAAAAGAGTATTCAGCGGGTTGTGAGCCTTAGGCTCTGTGGTATTATGCTTGGGTCTCGTGTGGTGAGTCTAGGTTGAGGAATTATGATGCTATAACAAGAAGGAGTATCAAGTTAAAGGTGAAATTTGAGGAACTCGGATGGATGGGATCGATTGGTAGTAGGCCGAATCAGTATGGCAAGGATATGATTAGTTCTCTGGATGTTTATGAGGTAATAAGTTTTTGCAGGTGTTTCGCGGCAATGCTCTTGGGTTTTAGTGGCCTTCGTAGCTTGGTTGAGTCAGAAGGATTCAGTCCTGACGATTTAGTTTTGTGCAAATGGAATTCAGAGAGTTCTTGATGGTTTCTACCACGGTTAGAGATGCGTATTTTCTACGTGTGAGGAGCATGGGATGTGTGGTGATTTTTTTCTAGATGGCATCAATAAAAAGACCTTGGCTAGTTGAGTACATAGTTGCTTGTGGCTCGGAAGGAATATGAGGTTCTCATGGTTATCCTAGGATGGGGTGGTTTATGCGGTATGTTGCGTAGGGTTGAGATTTGCATGTATAAGGCCGTGGTTCAGTTCTGAAAGGGAGGTCATAAAATTTTTTAGGCGGCACGAGAAGCCTCAGATGATTAAGGGAATGATCTTCAGATGATTAAGGTAATGATCTTCAGATAATTAGGGAATGATATTACTAGTTGGTATGGCTTGATGAAAGTATGCATTTTCAAGAAAAGGGGCAAGTGTTTGAGTTGATGATACTTCAGTAGTATTGCAGCACTCTCTTGTTGGATCGACTGCTGATATTCGAGTTTGCTTGGTAGTACAGAAGCACTAATGAGTACCTCTCATGGATGATTGGGTATTAGAGGTGTGTTGTATATTCGGACAGTGAAATTGGGATCAGGTATGGTGATTCATGTGCTATATGGAGTTGGAGACTAGGAGTTCTCATAGACAGGTTATGTTATGGTTGTGGGTTGCGTTTATCGACACTGTATAGTGATTGTCGGGGTTTGGAGACCCGAGTGGATCTTTTGCTACTTGGTATGTTAGATTTTGATATAATATTGGGTATAGACTGGTTGTCTTCATGTCGTATTATTTTGGACTATTGCACTAAGGCGGCGACGTTAGCTATGCCGGGAATTCCATGGATTGGGTGGCGATGTTCGACGGATTATGTTTTCAGTAGGGTGGCTTCATTTTGAGGACCAACGGATGGCTGGGAAGGGTTGTTTGGCCATCGTAATGGATGTCAGTGCAGATACTCCTACCATTGATTTAGTTCCGATGGTGAGGGACTTTTCGGATGTGTTTTTATTGCGGGGCATGTCGACGGCAAAAGTTGTCGATTTCGGTATTGATTTGATGTCGGGCACCATATCGTATGGCACCAGCAGAGTTAAAGGAGTTGAAGGAGCAGCTTCAAGGTTTCCTTGATAAGGGGTTCGTGTGCAGGCCAATGTGGATGTGTGTTCTAACTTGAGTCAGCTTGGTTGGCTCCAGGTTGTAATATTGAGGGATGTGTTGATTCGATTGTTATTAAGCTTATTAGTAATCTGGGGAGATCTATAAGTTACCTTTCTATGTTGCGATGCGTTATGATTTGTTGGTTATAGGCACATATGGTGCGGTTCTATTAGGTTCATAGTGGAAGTCGAGCGGGAAGAGTAATTGGGTGTTGCTTGGTGAATGGCGTATCAGTTATGTCCTTTCGGGTTTGTGTGGTGTATGTTATTTGCTTCACCGTGGGTATGATGAATTGCTTTGGTTCCAGACATCAAATTGCACGTGGTTGTCGATTTTGAGCACAGTGACTTAAGGTGTTTCATGTGGACCAGTGTCTGGATAGGGTCGCACATTGCAGAGAAGTTATGTGGAGGTATGACCCTTCGGGTAAGATTCGTGTATTCTGTTTCTACGACGTGTGATGGGTTTTTAGCATTTTGTTGTGGTGGTACTGGTGAGCTGGTGGTATAACTCTTTTATTTGAGCCATTTTTCACGATTTGAGTATGTTCGGATTGTTTCTTATTGGTGCGCGGATTGCGCAAGTTGCGGCTTTAGTCTGTATTGAGGTGTCATGTCACCAGAGTGGTTGTGTTGGATTAGATGAGATCGTTGGGGCCTTTAAGAAATACAAACGGATTCGATTTCAGCATGTTGGCAGGATAAATACCGAGGTTTGGCTCAGAAATTTGCTATGGTCCTTGCCAAAGGAGAAGTTGCTTCATGAATGATTGATCTGAGTGTCACACCTCCTTTTTTACACACCTACCCTGAAAGGTAATGTATAAGGGATATTTTTCATTTAAGTGACATTATTCGAAATGAGATTATTTATTTATTCAGAGTCGCCACTTGGGATAGGTTTGGCTTTTGGTGTCCCAAGTCACCGGTTTATCGTGAATCCCAAATCGAGGAAATTTTGACTTTCCGAATGGAGTCTGCGAACCAGAAATTTTGAATAAGGAATTCTGTTAACCCAGGGGAAGGTGTTAGGCACTCCCGCGGTTCTAGCACGGTCGCTTAAACTATTATAAATGGCTTAAATCTGATTTTAATACATGTCATCCTACAGTGCAATTTTAAAAGTACTTACCGCTTTTAATTAATTTTAAGGAAATTGAACGTCGTTTAAAACATGTTTTTGGATCATGTCACATGAAATGCACCCGGATCCGCGACGCATTTTATTCAACGTTTTGGGATTTGGATTTGGGTCACATGAAATGCACACCCGAGTTTAAGAAGGTAAAATTATTAAAGTACGAGCCAAAAGCGACTAACGCGTTATTAACTTTGCGGGAGACCATGGAAATTCGCTAAATGGCACGTCCCGATTTCTAAGTATTTTGAGGTAAGTATTTAAAGAGGGCCACGCAATTTATGAATTTTGTTTGTCGTAGCGCACCTCATTTTATTTTAAAGGCTATCCTAAAGGGACTGTTATTCTCTATTAAAGATTGTCTCTAAGGTCCAAATTAATTAATATTATTAATGAACTACTTTTAAAAGCATTCAAACGAATTCGGGCGTCAAAATCAAGTCCAAACTCAATCAAAAAGATCTCCATCATTGAAAACCCCCTTATTTGAGATTGTTACATAACTTGAAAGGCCCAGGCCTGCATTTAAACCATCGGATCCAGGATTTCCAGCATATTGGGCGGAAGGCTCACCCAAGGGAAAATTCATTTAAACTTAGCCTGCAATGGCTATCCAAGTTTGGGCCTTAGAGTAAGCCCAAATCTGAAGCAAACAGGGGCACGACTCACAACTTAGCAGACTTAAATGATTTGATAGGATAATGACATTCCAGCCTACTGCTGTACAAATGGGCCAATATTAAACCTAAACTTTATGGCCCAATCGACCCAAGCAAATGATGCAATAACGATAAATATGAAGTTAAAACTTGATTCTCAAACTCCAGGCTTTCATTGTTATATCAAATCATGGGGCTAGCTGTTTAGATTTCATTTTCAATATGCAAGTAATAGGCAAAACAAAAGTAATATGCAAAACTAAATCCAGATTTCATGCTCATATTCAAGCTATAGGTATACTGATGGATCAATGTACTTGCTTTCTGAAATTTTACTCTCTAAAATATATAACAAAGTTAAACTTCATTTAACACATTTTTTGTTTTGAACTGATTCATGGACTGGAACGGGGAATGAGTCTACTGAAGCTTTCAATTGCAAATAAATGGACGAAATGCATTAAATTTAGAACTCTAGAACTCTAGTTATGGCCTGTAAAGCTGATTCGAACGAACATGACAATAAAAATGCATTATACTACTAGAGTTGGCATTATTCACAATATCTAAGTACACATGGCTTATATCGCATTTCAAAATGCATTATACACATTGTTTAGCAATAGAATCTGGTAAAACTCCAACCAATATGGCTTGTAAATAAACGAAATACAGTTCATCAGTTCAAATTAGTTACAGTGAAGATTTAACCAATTAATAAGACTAATTGAGCCACAATGAACTAAATGTACATAGATCAACAATAGGAAACAAGCACAGCTTCATCTTATTTCCAGTTTTTGAAAGCTACATCAAAGAGGATCCAGAACATGTATCTGGAAAAAGAAGGACAAGGAAGAGCTGAGAATCAATAGATCCAACTAAAAGGAAGCAGCAGCAACACAACAACGATTTAACCTAGGAATAAGCAAAGAGTGTCCGACTTTTAAGCAATTTTGAATCAGCAACAAATTAAAACCAATCCAGCAACCAGAAATCCTAATCAAAACTGGTCTAAACACTTGAATACCAAATGAAACTTCAGCTCATTTACAACCTCGACTATGCAGGAATTGTTTTGGAAATGAAAATCTAAGGAAGGCTTCAATGAAACAGTAGTGATTTCAGGATTTTTCAGTAGTTTTTTTATCTAAATTTTTGTTTTCAGATTTTGTCTAAGCTCTAGAATTTGAATGTTTTTGAATTTTCAGAGTTTTGGATCTCTCTAGACTTCTAAGAACTTTTTTTTTGGATTTTTAGATCTAAACCTTCTAAAACTTCTCAAAACTTTTTGAAATTTTCAGATTTTTAGATCTAAACCTTCTAAAACTTCTAAACTTCTTTCAGATTTTTTCCCCTCAAAACTTGCCTTGCAAGGTAAGGGACTACCCTTTTATAGGCCAAGTTAGGGCAAATTTCAGAATGTTCACTTTATACCTTTAGTCCCTTATTAATTTTCAGTTTTAGCTAATTAGTCCCTTAGTTTATGACTTGTTGGTCAAGTTATACTACCCACTTCCTAAATTTCAAATTAGAACCCCCGTCTAGAAGGTTCTAGGGGGTTCCAGTTCAGTTACTGCAAGATTCTTTTATTGAACTACCTATACTATCCTTGAATTAGTCCTAAAATTACTAACCTATGTTAACTAACCCCAGCCTCCTTAGACTTGGTCAAAAATTGACCATGCTCAATTAACAAAAACCCTACATTTTCAGCATTAATCAAACAACACTTCAATTAATCAAAAACTTCAAAAATTAAAATAAATCTAATTTTAATCCTAAATTAATCCCTAACAGTTCCAAATTAAACTACTATTGGGAAATTGTCAATAAACAGGAATCTAAGAGAATAAGTAAAAGTTAATCAATAACACTGAATCATGAATTTAAATTGATTTAAGACGAACAAAAAGCAAACAACAAAATTTAAACTAACTAAACTAGAAAAAACCTAGAATACTGATTACTGCAGAAAAATAAAACATGGATTAACATAACAAAGAAAATAAACATAAAGAAAACAACATGAATGGATTAACAGAAGAAAGAAGATAAAGCATAAAGAAAACATACAGAAAAAGAAGAGAAAACTATATTTAAACTAATTTTAACAGTAGAGGAATAAGAGGACTCACCTGTTGCAAGATCGAACAGGACTGGAATTCGATTCAAGTCCCAAAATGATGCTAGTCGTTTGTTCTTTGCCAAGAACAAACGGAAGCATCATTTTGTGACTCAAACCAACCTCTTGACTCAAAAGACTGGGAAGAAATCGAACACCTTAGAGTTTCTAGGGTTCTGCCCATCTTCGATTTAAAATTTGAGGACTTTGGGCAAGATTTCAAAGAAACCA
The DNA here is from genome assembly GCA_026770625.1 of Nicotiana glauca. NCBI lineage: Eukaryota > Viridiplantae > Streptophyta > Magnoliopsida > Solanales > Solanaceae > Nicotiana > Nicotiana glauca. The sequence goes on from MU671979.1 coordinate 26,244, forward strand.
GTTAGGGGTTTAGGAAGAGGGAGGTGAGGAGAGTCTGGGGTATAATTTGGGAGGGATTTGGGGGCGGCACCGCCGTGTGCGGTGGAGACGGAGTTTAGGGTTTTGTAGATTCGAGCCGCTTGGGTGGGAGTTGAAGAAAACTGAGCTTAGATTGGGAACGAGGAGGAGGAGGTGCTGTGGTGTGGTGTATTTTTGGGGTCATTTGGAGACTCGCCGCCGGTGGCGAACGGCGGAGGGACGGTGGTGTATATTAGGGGTGTGAGAGACGATGAATGAGGGGTAGGGGGTTATTAAGACAGTTATATATTAAATAACCTAGTTAGTTCCGGACCGTTGGATTGATGAGATCCAACGGTCGTGATTAAAAGACCATGAAACAGCGTCGTTTAGGCATAACAAAGGCTGGACCGGGTGGGGGTCATTTGGGCTTGGACTGGGTGAGATTAGGTATTTCAATTGGGCTAGCACAATTAATTTGAATACTAGACCAAAATTGGCTGGCCTGTTTCTCTCTTCTTTTATTTTCTTTTCAATTAATTCCTCTCTTTTTTTTTAAATTTTTGTTTAGTACAAAAATTAAAAATAAAGACCTGATTTAATTCTACAACTAAACTAATTAATTTTCAAGAATTAACTCCTAATTTCGAACAAACTAAAACCAATTTGAGAATTAAAAGTAAAAAATGCAAAAAGAACCATTTTTGTTATTTTCTTCTATTTTTGTGATGTTAATTGACCAATAAAACTAAAACATAAAATTGAGTCCTAAATGCAAAGGTACTATATTTTTGTATTTTTTTTATGAATTATACCAATTAAAAATGCACACAAAATGCAAACAAACACAAAATCATGCAATTAATTTCCTAATTCAAATAATAAAAGAAAAATCCTAATTTTAAGAATTCTATAGGAATAATTCAAGCGAGGCAAAAATCACGTACTCACAGCTGCCCCTCTTTGCTCGGAGACACGAAGGGTTTTCGGGCAAAGATAAATTAGCAATCATGAGGGATTTTTGCCTGCTTGGCACTCCATGAGAAGCATTTTTAAAAAATGTCTGATCGAACCTTGCTTCAGAGGTTGCCTACATATCCTTGGCTATAAAGGAATCAGGTTTGTGTTGTTGCTACTACTACTGCTTGCTGGCCTCCTTATTACACCAAAAGGAAAATCAAAGCTAAGCTAACTATGCCTGCCAACTATGAGTTACAAGATTCCTATCTATAATTCTCTTGAAGCTTGATCTTGAGTCTTAGCTAATTTTGCTGTGGACTCCAATCTGAATCTTTATGCTCGCAAGTTGTAGGTGTTGTTTCTTTCTTCAGCATTGGGTAAAAACGGGATCGGCGGAGCTTGTGACTTCAATCGAGTTTTGGAGCAGTCCGCATCTCTGTTTACTTCAGCATTTTGAATTCACTTCTTTTTGTTCTTTTTCTTTGTTTCTTTATTCTGGATTGAGACTCATTCTTTTGGTTATCTCGAACCCTTGTGCCTTAAGATCAAACCTGCTCAGACAACAAAACAAACAAACGAACAAAATTTTCAGCCCCAGTTTTTACTAGGAAAATTTCGTGAGTTATTCGTGCCAAAGTCTGAACTCATTCTTTCTCTATTTTTTTTCATTTTCAAGAATTCTATTTATCTATGATAGAACAAATTAGGTACTGGAGGTCCTATGTCTAAAAGGCGCAACTCAGGGATTGGATCCCTAATATTGGCAAAAGGTAAAAAGCTCAACTCAGGGATTGGAGCCCTAATGTTGGCTAAAGGGAAAAACGCTCAACTCAGGGATTGGAGACCTAATGTTGGATAAAGGAAAAACGCTCAACTCAAGGATTGGAGCCCTAATGTTGGCTAAGGGGAAAACGCTCAACTCAACGATTAGAGCCCTAATGTTAGCTAAAGAAAAAACGCCCAACTCAGGGATTGGAGCCCTAATGTTGGATAAAAGGAAAACGCTCAACTCAGGGGTTGGAGCCCTAATGTTGGCTAAAGAAAAAACGCTCAACTCAGGGGTTGGAGACCTAATGTTGGCTAAAGGAAAATGCTCAACTCAGGGGTTGGAGCCCTAATGTTGGCTAAAGGAAAAACGCTCAACTCAGGGATTGGAGCCCTAATGTTGGCTAAAGGAAAACACTCAACTCAGGAGTTGGAGCCCTAATGTTGGCTAAAATGAAAACGCTCAACTCAGGGGTTGGAGCCCTAATGTTGGCTACAGGGAAACTGCTCAACTCAGGGGTTGGAGCCATAATGTTGGCTAAAGGGAAAAACTCTCAACTCAGGGATTGGAGCCCTAATGTTGGCTAAAGGTAAAGAGCCTGACTCAAGAATTGGAGCCCTAATGTCGGCTAAATGCTCAACTCAGGGATTGGAGCCCTAATGTTGGCTAAGGGAAAGATGCTCAACTCAGGTGTTGGAGCCCTAATGTTGGCTAAAGGGAAAAACGATTAACTCAGGGATTGGAGCCCTAATGTTGGCTAAAGGAAAAAATGCTCAACTCATGGATTGGAGCCCTAATGTTGGCTAAAGGGAAAACGCTCAACTCAGGGATTGGAGCCCTAATGTTGGCTAAAGGAAAAAAGCTCCACTCAGGGATTGGAGCCCTAATGTTGGCTAAAGGAAAAATGCTCAACTCAGGGATTGGAACCATAATGTTGGCTAAGGGAAAAACGCTCAACTCATGGGTTGGAGCCCTAATGTTGGCTAAAGGGAAAAAGCTCAACTCAGGATTGGAGCCCTAATGTTGGCAAAAGGAAAAAAGCGCTCAACTTAGGGATTGGAGCCCTAATGTTGGCTAAAGGAAAAAAGCTCAACTCAGGGATTGGAGCCCTAATATTGGCTAAAGGAAAACGCTCAACTCAGGGATTGGAGCCCTAATATTGGCTAACAGGGTACCAGGGTGATATTGGAAATTCTAAATATCCTCTTTTGGGATTTGCTTCTTTTGTTATCTCTTACTCTCTTTTTTTTCATTTTTTTTTCATTTTTGATAAGATGCAGGAAAGGACTGGGAGGAAACTTCCCTTTTGCATTGATTATTTGCTGCAAAGCTATTTCAGCACTTGCGCGTCTCTTTTCTTTTCGTTGCACCTGCTTTTGTGCGGTCACCTGTTTCAATTTTCAAACAAAGAACAATTGTTGGTTTGAAATGGTGGTTGGTTTTGTGGCCTTGATTTCTTGATCCCGGCCTAGCTTTTGTCGAGACCATCTACTGCTTGCTGGTTCTGAAGACTATTCTCTCTTTCAAACTGCAGAACTCAACTTTCAGGATTTCATGATGACTTGCCCGCGTGGGGCTCTGCCCTTTCACTTTACTTTACTCTTGGAACCTTTGTCCTCGGCTTTCTTTCCTCTTCCATATCATTGCTTTGAAAGCATCAACAATCATGGCCAGTCGGGATTGGCTTGATGCATCCGCTGAGGCTGTGTATTTTCTTTAGCTTTTGCTAGGCAAAGCCCTGTAAAACTAGTCCCGCTACTTTTCTTTGTAATAGTTTCGGAAACAGGGTTAAACCGAAAGGGTTTCAAAGAAAAAGTAAGCAAAAAGGCAAGAAGATGAATTTAAAGAGAAGCATCCCTTTCGGGGGAAGAGAAGGACTTATCTGGGGTGTATGCAAGCTTCAAATGGACATGACATGCTTCTTGGACTGGATGCCCGACCCATACAAACTTCCCAACATTCTCGTAAACTCATTGACCCGTACTTCAAAAATTGGGAACCTTGCCAAGACTCTTTTAGGGATAAGAGATGTCTTCTTTTTCGGCCGTCGGTGCCCTTTGCGGGTTTTTGCCAATCAACCTCTCTTATTTCTCTTTTCACCGACGCCCGATAGTGCTCTTTACGAGTTTTCACTAAGCGGACTCTCTAATTTTCAATTTCTCTACTCACCGTTGCCTTATGGTGCCTGTAGGTTTTCACCGATAAGACTCTCTCATTTTATTTCTCTCAATTTGAATTGCATCAGATCCCAACAATGACGTTTTTCATTTTCCACGCCTTTCCAATTGATCGGAAGGACTTGGACAAGGTCTTTGGGTAAAAAGAGTTTTGGACGGAATTACAACTTTGGAACCATTTTGATGGGCTCATGTCCGAGTCATTATATCATCTGCCCCAGTTTCGCTTTTTGGGGGAATTGGGATTTTTGTTTCGGTGTGACTGAACCCCAGAGAAAGGCTGCCTACGTATCCTTTCGGAATCAAGTCAGACGTAGTTCATGCAGTTTTGTTTTTGATTTTCTTTTGTCTTTTTCTATTTTTTTCTTTTCTTTTCTTTTTCCTTTCCTTTTTCATTTTTTTTTCATTTTCTTTGTCTTTTTTTTTCGATAGTACTTCCGGGTTCCAAAGAGGGTAATCAAAGAAGAGTAACCGGCTCAAATGGGTTTGCAAAGGGTTGAAAGCGTTTGGGTAGCGGGAATGAAAGCGTTCATTATCTCAATTGCACAAAAGTCATCACCGGAGCAAGCCTAGACACAGTACCTTTTTACTGCGTCCGCATTGACTGCTGCTTCAGGATCATTTCCTTCGATGTCTCCCAGATACAATGCTCCTCTCAGCAGTATTTTTCGGATGATGTACGGACCCTTCCAATTATGAGCAAATTTTCCTTTTGCTTCCTGGTGATGGGGAAGAATGCGTCTTACCACAAACTGTCCCATTTAAAAATTCCTGGGCCGCATTCTATCGTAAGCACGGGCCATTCTTTGTTGGTACAACTGCCCGGATGTGCCATGAGTACAACGCACTCTTTTAGCAGTACTCTTGTTGTAATGTATGGACCTTTCCAACCCACGAACCAATTTTCCTTCAATTGTTCCAATTCTTTGTTTTATTTCCTCAAAGTTACCTTCTTTGCATTTCGACTCCTGATTCATTATTTCGAAGTCTGACAGCGTTTTGGGATCTAGGCATGAAGTCCGCAAGCATGTCATATTATTTAAAGCCGCATTATTAGAACTGAAAAAAAATAACAAAATCATAAAGAATGAAGAGAACGATGAAATATTGATTTCATTTTCTGGGAATTAGGAAGATAACAGGGTTTACATTCGGAAATTTAAAGACAAGAAACTAAAGAAATCATCCGAGTTACACCCTGAAATAATTTGGGATGCAGAAAAAGCAGCAGGGCAAGTCTACCGAAACTCCCACCTGATCAGAAATGGCGTAGCCTTCTAGTTTTGAAGCTTGGTGTTTGGTCCCATGTATAACACCTCAGCGCTGCTAGTGCCTTCTCCCGGCTGAACCATGTGGGTTTCGTAGAGTACTTTTCTCATTGCCCCACATATTTTCTCAATTTCTTCAGCCGTGAAAACCTCATCATCTTCCTCTTCATTGTACTTCAGCTTGACAAAGGTTTCATACAAATGTGGCAGTGGTTGTGGCAAGACCCATCCCTCCTTCTCTCTCTCATCCGCCCACTGTATTTCGTCTGGGTAGGAAGGAAACCTATCCCGAAAAACTTATTAGTTGTAGGCAGAGTCACCGGCTCAGATATTCCTTGTAGAGATTTTCCAAGTCCCTTCCCTGGCTTGAAACCATGTCTGATCATTTCCTTGGCCACGTTAATAGAAGCACTGGATAAGAAGGGTTGAGGGCAAGGGTTTCCTTCTTCATGCTGATCCGCCACCACAATGTGACGACCCAAAGGGGTCATCACCTATTTCCTCGTTCGTTCCGTGCTTTCGAGGCCTTGAAAACCTCACTTTTATTTGCCTCGCTTTGCGTGCACAGTCCAGGCGCGTAGCCGGAAAGCTTTTATGTTGAAATATATGAATTTTGTGTGAAAAATGATGAATTTTGATATTAATATGGTTAAAGTTGACTTCGGTCAACATTTTTGGTAAACGGACCCAGACCCGTGATTTGACGGTCCCGGAGGGTCCGTAGAAAAATATGGGACTTGGGCGTATGCCCTGAATCGAATTCCGAGGTCCCAGGCCCGAGGAATGAATTTTTCCATGAAATTGTTTACTGAAAATGTTTAAGGAAAATGAAAATGAAATTTGATCAAAAAGTGATGGTATCGGGCTCGTATTTTGGTTCCGACACCCGGTACAAGTCTTAAATATGTGTTAAGCACTTTCTGTAAAGTTTGGTCGAAATCGAACATCATTTAACGTGTTTCGGACCTAAATAGCTAAAGTTGGAAGTATATGAAGTTTGAAATGAAAATGATGATTTTGAGGCTTGATTCATTGATGTTGATGTTATTTTGGTGATTCGATCGCACGAGTGAGTCTGTCGGAGGTTTTTGAGGTTGTGTGCATGTTTGGTATGGAGCCCCGAGGGCTCGGGAGAGTTTTGGATAGGCATCGGATTGCATTTCCATTTTTTTGAAAATCTGGTATGTTGGCTTCTGTGATTTTCGCAAATGCGAAGATGGGACTCGCAATTGCGAGTTCGCAAATGCGAACATTGAATCGCAATTGTGAAGCTGGGGATTTTTGCATAGGATCGCAAATGCGATCCATTTGTTTGCAAATGCGAACCAGGGAATTTTCGGGCACTGTCGCAAATGCGATGGTTGGCTCGCAAATGCGAGGGGTGGCCGATCGCAAATGCGATCTTTTTCTCGCAAATGCGAAAACTGGCCATGTGGTAAGGGTTCGCAAATGTGAACCTCAGCTTCGCAATTCCCATATTTGGTCCAGTTCGCAATTCCCATATCAGAGACCTGCATGTTTTCATACTTAGTCGAATTTTCACCTTATTTCTTCATTCTTTCAACTCAAACACTCTATAGGCGATTTTCCAAGAAAACTTTCTTCCCCAAATCAATTGTAAGTTGATTTTCACTTAATTTCTTCAATCTTTAACATCATTTATCATGTTTTCATCTTAAAATCAAGGTTTTTCATGGGTAAAAATGGGGATTTTGGGTAGAACCTAGGTTTTCTTAAAATTGGGGATTTGGACCTCAATTTGAGGTCCGATTTCAAAACAAATCACATATATGAACTCGTGGGGGAATGGGCCAGGGGCGTTTTGGGAATTTTTGAGTAAAACTTTGGGAAATTCATTTTCATGCATTCAAATTGATTCAATTAGCATTTGTTGATACATTCAAGTAATTTGTGACTAGATTCGAGCGGTTTTGTGGTGAATTCGAGGGGTAAAGCTATACTAGAGGCTTGAGTGGATTTTTGGAGCATTTGAGGTAAGTGTTTGATCTAACTTTGGCTTGAGGGAATAGGATTAGAGTATTTATACACCGGTGTCTAGCATGACCGTGGGTCTTTGTTGGTACTTGTTTTGGTATCCTTTGGGACTCTTCCAAACTAATTAATGATTTTCTACATAATGTGAAAAGTTTGAGGATTAATTATGAATTGTGAATTCTTTGGAGCGTTGGCTCAAACGATAAAATATTATCGAGTAAGAAATGAAAGAATTGGAAAGAGATGTGATTATCTCCCTTGCCGGGATGTGTAAGATGTTGTTATTGCTCCCTTGCCGGGATTTAGCTGTTTAATTGTGTTTTTCCCTTGCCAGGACATTTCTTGTTATTATTTATTTCCCTCGCCCGTTTGGTTGTGATTGCTGTTTGGGTGAGGAAGAGTGATTTGCACGAAGGGTCATTCCGTGCCATTGTTGATTTTAATTGCACGAAGTGTCATTCCGTGCCATTGTTGATTTTATTTGCACGAATGATCATTCCGTGCCATTGTTGATTTTATTTGCACGAAGGGTCATTTCGTTCCATTGTTGATTTTATTTGCACGAAGGGTCATTCCGTGCCATTGTTGATTTTATTTGCACGAAGAGTCATTCCGTGCCATTGTTGATTATATTATGCACGAAGGGACATTCCGTGCCATTGTTGATTATATTATGCACGAAGGGACATTCCGTGCCATTGTTGATTATATTATGCACGAAGGGTCATTCCGTGCCATTGTTTGATTATATTTGCACGAAGGATCATTCCGTGCCATGAAATGAGAGTTATGTGAGGAAAGCACGAAGGGTGATGCCGTGCATTTTATTTGATTGCTTTGTGTGAGGATGAGAATAAAAGCACGAAGGTTGATGCTGTGAAATTGTTGGATTTCTTGTTTCTGTTAATTATTGTTGTGCCCTGTTCCTTATTTAAGTTGATGACTTTTATATCCGGATTGTACTCCCCTATAGCATGCTTCCCTCTTTTTTTCTTTTAACTGTTTAGTTTTGGTATTCTTTCCTTTTATTGCACACACACACACACACACACACATATATATATATATATATATATATATAAAACTGCACAGGTTGATTTGGTAGTCATGTCTAGCCTCGTCACTACTTCGCCGGGGTTAGGCCAGGCACTTACCAGCACATGGGGTCGGTTGTGCCGATGCTACACTTCTATGCTTTTTGTACAGATCACGGTACCAGAGCAGATTTTAGACCACAACAGTAGTATTATGGATCGGGAGCTAACCTTAGTCCAGGGACTACGAGGTAGCCTAGCTGGCGTTCGCAGGCCGAAGTCCCTTTCTAAATTTTCTGTTTGTTTTTATTGTACCAAGACAGACATTATGTATTTTCTATTTGGACTTATTTGTAGCACTCTTTAGAGGTTCGTGAGATAGCAACACCAGTCCTGGGTAGAGAAATATTAACTTCCGCGTTTTGGGTTTCCAGTTAGCTTACGTTTTAAAAGACTTTCGCATTTAATTAAAACTTGTTATTTCATTATTTTTGTCTTGTTATCCGAAGATGTTTAAATGTTTGGCTTGCCTAGCTCCAACAGTAGGCGCCATCACGACCCCCGATGGTGGGAAATCCGCGTCGTGACAAGTTGGTATTAGAGCTCCGGGTCGCATAGGTCTCGCTACTCACGGACAAACTTGGTAGAGTTTGAGGGATCAGTACGGAGACGTCTGTATTTATCCCCCAAAGGCTACGGAGTTAGGAAAAGTTTCACTTTTGTTCTTTCTTGTCGTGCGATTATGTTCCTCAAATACTGATTGTCTTTCTACTCTGTTCTTATGCAGATGGCGAGAACACGTGCTTCCTCTTCTACCGCGCAGCAGCCCGAGACCCCAGCAGCAGCTCCTGCGAGGGGCAGAGGCCGAGGCCGTGCCAGAGGTCGAGGCAGGGGCAGAGCTCAGCCCCGGGCAGCAGTCCCAGAGGTGGAGCCTCATATGGACTATGATGAGGAGGTTCCAGCCCCAGCAGCTCCAGTAGGCCCAGCTCAGGTCCCAGGAGGGGTCATGGTCACCCCAGATCTTCAGGATGCTTTAGTCAGATTGGCAGGCTTTATGGAGAGTGTCACCAAAGCGGGTTTGCTGCTAGTAGCACCAGTCACTTCTCAGGCTGGGGGAGGGGTTCAGACTCCTGCTACACGTACTCCGGAGCAGGTAGCTCCCCAGGCTCATATCCCAGTGGTTCTGCCAGCTGTGGCAGCTCAGCCAGGTATTACAGCTCAGGCCGGTGATGGAGCGGCTATGTCTTCGGATGCTTTGTGGAGACTTGATCGGTTCTCCAAGCTCTTCACCAACACATTCAGCGGTGCTTCATCAGAGGATCCACAGGATTTCCTATTCAGCTGTCATGAGATCCTTAGGACCATAGGTATAGTGGAGACCAATGGGGTCGATTTTGCCATATTTTGGCTTGCAGGATCCGCCAAGACTTGGTGGAGGGACTACTGCCTATCTAGGCCAGCAGGGTCTCCAGCTTTGACATGGGATCAGTTTGCGGAGTTATTTTTGGAGAAGTTTCTCCCAGTCACTCAGCGGGAGGCACTTCGCAGGCCATTTGAGCGCCTCCAGCAAGGCTCCATGATAGTTACACAGTATGAGACTCGGTTTATTGATTTGGCACGCCATGCTATTGTGATACTCCCCACGAAGCAAGAGAGGTTTCAGAGATTTATTGATGGATTGATTCAGCCGATCCGTCTCCAGATGGCTATGGGAGATGGTAGTGAGATTTCCTTTCAGAAGGAAGCCAATGCGGCTCGCAGGGTTGAGATGGCCCTCGCACGGGGAGGTGGTCAGATGTCGGATAAGAGGCCTCGTCATTCTGGTAGGTTCAGTGGTACCTCATCTGGAGGTAGGAATTCTTATGGTAGAGGTAATTCACCGAGACCCTTTCAGTCAGTGCTCCAGGTTTCTCATGGTACTCCAGGCGTTGTTAGTTCTCAGCAGCATTATTCAGATCAGCAGCCTATCAGTGCACCCCCACTTTAGAGCTTCCGTAGAGGACATTCTGGTCGACAGGGTCAGCAGTCGAAACAGTCGAGGTCTTGTTATGGTTGTGGTGACCCCGGTCACATTGTCAGGTTTTGCCCTCGAGCCTCGGGCAGCTCTCAGTAGCAGGGTCCTCGCCCCATGATTCGGGCATCAGGTGATCCACAGCTCGCCCACCCAGCTAGAGGCGGGGGTAGGGATCATAGAGGTGGAGGTAGAGACCGTAGAGGTGGAGCTCGGACCGGTAGAGGTAGAGGTTAGCCAGTAGCTGATCGTCCTAGAGACATGGTTCAGGGAGGTGGGGCCCAGCCCCGGTGTTATGCTTTGCCAGCCAGGCCAGAGGCTGAGTCTTTAGATGTTGTTATTACAGGTACTATTCTGGTATGTGATAGGGATGCTTCAGTGTTATTTGACCCTGGGTCTACGCATTCATATGTGTCGTCTTATTTTGCACCCTACTTGGCTATGCCTAGTGATGCTTTGGGTATCCCTGTTTATGTATCTACGCCAGTGGGTGATTCTATAGTGGTCGAACGAGTTCATCATTCCTATGTGGTAGTGTTTGAAGGTCTTGAGACCCGTGTTGATTTATTGCTTCTGGACATGGTGGATTTCGATGTTATATTAGGGATGGATTGGTTGTCCCCGTATCATGCAATCTTGGATTGTCACGCCAAAACCGTGACCTTGTCTTTGCCAGATTTGCCCCGATTGGAGAGGAGAGGGACCCCAGGTCATGCCACCCATAGTGTTATTTCATATGTAAAGGCTCGACGCATGGTCGAGAAAGGGTGTTTAGCTTATTTGGCATATGTTCGTGATTCCAGCGCAGAGGTTCCTTCTATTGACTCTGTTTCTATTGTTCGGGAGTTCCCCAAGGTTTCCCTGCAGACCTGCCGGGCATACCGCCCGACAGGGATATTGATTTCTGTATTGATCTGGCCCCAAGCACGCAGCCCATTTCTATTATGCCGTATCGCATGGCCCCGCCAGAGTTGAAGGAGTTAAAGGACCAGCTGCAGGATTTTCTAGAGAAGGGTTTTATCAGGCCTAGTGTTTCTCCTTGGGGTGCGCCGGTGCTATTTGTGAAGAAAAAGGATGGATAGATGAGGATGTGCATTGACTACCGGCAATTGAACAAAGTTACGATTAAGAACAAGTATCCACTACCAAGGATTGATGATTTGTTTGACCAGCTTCAGGGTGCGAAGGTGTTTTCCAAGATAGACTTGAGATCTGGCTACCATCAGTTGAGGATTAGGGCGTCTGATGTCCCTAAGATAGAATTTCGCACTCGGTACGGGCATTATGAGTTTTTGGTCATGTCATTTGGGTTAACCAATGCCCCAGCAGCATTTATGGAGTTGATGAACCGAGTGTTCAGGC
>MU671979.1:43309-63584 GCA_026770625.1 Nicotiana glauca
GAGTAAGAAATGAAAGAATTGGAAAGAGATGTGATTATCTCCCTTGCCGAGATGTGTAAGTTGTTGTTATTTCTCCCTTGCCGGGATTTAGCTATTTAATTGTGTTTTTCCCTTGCCAGGACATTTCTTGTTATTATTTATTTCCCTCGCCCGTTTGGTTGTGATTGCTGTTTGGGTGAGGAAGAGTGATTTGCACGAAGGGTCATTCCGTGCCATTGTTGATTTTATTTGCACGAAGGGTCATTCCGTGCCATTGTTGATTATATTATGCACGAAGGGACATTCCGTGCCATTGTTGATTATATTATGCACAAAGGGTCATTTCGTGCCATTGTTTGATTATATTTGCACGAAGGATCATTCCGTGCCATGAAATGAGAGTTATGTGAGGAAAGCACGAAGGGTGATGCCGAGCATTTTATTTGATTGCTTTGGGTGAGGATGAGAGTAAAAGCACGAAGGTTGATGCCGTGAAATTGTTGGATTTTTTGTTTCTGTTAATTATTGTTGTGCCCTGTTCCTTATTTAAGTTGATGACTTTTATATCCGGATTGTACTCCCCCATTGCATGCTTCCCTCTTTTTTTCTTTTAACTGTTTAGTTTTGGTATTCTTTCCTTTTATTGCACATAAATATATAGAACTGCACATGTTGATTTGGTAGTCATGTCTAGCCTTGTCACTACTTCGCCGGGGTTAGGCTAGGCACTTACTAGCACATGGGGTCGGTTGTACTGATGCTACATTTTTGTGCTTTTTGCACAAATCACGGTATCGGAGCAGCTTTTGGACCACAGCAGTAGTATTACGGATCGGGAGCTGACATCAGTCCAGGGACTACGAGGTAGCCTAGCTGGCGTTCGCAGGCCGAAGTCCCTTTCTATATTTTCTGTTTGTTTTCATTGTACCGAGACAGACATTATGTATTTTCTATTCGGACTAGTTTGTAGCACTCTTTAGAGGTTCGTGAGATAGTGACACCAGTCCTGGGTAGAGAAATATTAACTTTTGCATTTTGGGTTTCCAGTTAGCTTATGTTTTAAAAGACTTCCACATTTAATTAAAACTTGTTATTTCATTATTGTTGTGTTGTTATCCGAAGATGTTTAAATGTTTGGCTTGCCTAGCTCCAACAGTAGGCGCCATCACGACCCCCGGTGGTGGGAAATCCAGGTCGTGACACACAACTTTGAATGCTTGGTAGACTATGTGTTCACTGCCTTCCCTCGCTTCTAGGCATGGGACTGACGGGTCCCGATAAATTGCTTGTTCATCCTCTCCATGGACTACAATCTCCTGGTCCTCTTGTTCAATTTTCACCATTTGGTGGAGAGTAGAAGGTCCAGCTCCTGTGGCATGAATCCAAGGCCTTCCGAGAACAAAATTATAAGACGTGTCCATGTCTAGCACTTGAAAAGTAACCTCGAAATCCACCGGGCCGATGGTCAAGATTAGGTCAATTTCTCCAATGGTATCTCTTTTGATGCCGTCAAAGGCTCTCACACGGATATTGTTGGGACAAATCCTTCCAGTCCTGATTTCCATACGCTGCAGTGTGGAGAGTGGGCAAATGTCTACCCCCGAACCTCCATCTTCCATGACTCGCTTTACATAATATCCCTCACATTTGACAGTTAAGTGTAAAGCTTTGTTATGAGCAGCTCCTTCTAGAGGCAAGTCGTTTTTGCTGAATGAAATCTGATTGACAACAAAGAACCTTTCCTCCATTCTTTCTAGTTGTTCCACCGAGGTTTTAACTGGAACGTATGCTTCATTCAGAGTTTTCATTAAAACCTTTTGATGCTCAGGGGATTTCATCAGCAATGACATCAAGGACACTTGTTCGGGACACTTGCACAATTGATCGACCACCTCATAGTCGGCCATCTTCATCTTCTGAAAGAAAGCTTCTGCTTCCTCAGCACTCACAGGTTTCTTAGACGGGAAACGCCTTCTGGTGGCATTGTTTACTTCTTCTATGTTGGAATACTTTTCAATGGGGGCATTTTATGGAAGCTCTCCCAAGATCTATTTTCCGTCATACGTAACCACTGTCTGATGATAATTCCATGGCACTGCAGCAGGGTTCGTCATAGGCTTCTGTGGTACGCGTCCAATAACCACGGGCTCATTCAGCTGAGGTGGTTTAATTGTCCCCCCACCACATAGGCTCCCTTGGGTACGTACACTTGTGTTCCCTTTTTCAATTCAAATTTCTTTCGAGGGCTCACAATCAGCTGCTTTTCATGGAGGCCTCGTGGGACATAGAGAATTCCATTTTTGGGAGGTATTGCCTATGTTCTTGTTTCAACTTTCTTTTTTGGTTCTGTCTTGGCGACTTTATTCTTCTTTTCCCCTTTATCTTACTTCGGGGCAACCTTTGGCTTTCTTTCTGCATCAGCAATAACAATGATGGCCTTTAATGCTGGATTAAATTCTCTATCTTCACAGATCATCCCAATCACTGGCCCATTATTGTGGGCTGGCAATGGATTGTTAGTCACGTTTGGGACCTCCTCGTCTCTCAGCACTATCTTTCACTGCTCTGTTAAGTTCTCCACCACTCGTTTCAGAGTCCAACAGTCATTTGTATCATGGCCTTCTGCCCCTGAATGATAAGCACACCTGACACCGGCTCTGAAGGCAGGCGATGCTGGGTTATGCCTTATTTGGGGGACCGGTTGCAGTAGACCCATTTGGATAAGTTTTGGGAATAGATCAGAGTAAGATTCACCAATTGGGGTAAAATTTTGTCTCCAGGGTGGCTCACGGGGAGGAAAGTTATTTTGTGGAGGACGAGGATTATAGTGGTTCTGGTGGGGAGGTTGATTTTTCAAGAATGGAGCTTGATTTCTATTGGCATGTGGCTGCGGCCGGGCAAAGGGTTGAGCGTTCATGACCGCATACGGTTGAGGAGCATAAGCCATGTCATGGTGAGGGTAGTAATGTTGAGGGGTTCTTTCCGAGAACAGGGTCTAGGAGCGCGATGTCTTCTTGCCCATGATGCTACCATAGACGTTTCTTCTTTTTTCTTACCCTTAGCCATTCCTCCAGACCCGCCTTGAATGGCTTGGGAGGTTGCTCTAGTGGCTGCCTGGCTCAAGATCCTGCCTGTTTTCAAACCATTCTCCACCATCTCACAGATCTTAATAGCCTCTGCAAAAGGTTTGCCCATAGCTGACATCATGTTCTGGAAGTAATCAGCTTCCTGGGCCTGAAGAAATACAGTGACAATTTCCACTTCATCCATTGGAGGTTTCACCCTCGATGCTTGCTCACGCCACTTAATCGCATATCCCCAAAAACTTTCTAAGGATTTCTTCTTCAGACTCACCAGTGAGTTCCTATCCGGTGCAATGTCTATGTTGTACTGAAATTGTCGAACAAAATCTCTGGCAAGATCGTCCCAAATGTGACATCGAGATATGTCCCGATCCATATACCATTCTGAGGTAATACCTACCAAGCTTTCTCCGAAGTAATCCATTAACAATTCCTCTTTTCTGCCAGCCCCACACAATTGGTTGTAGTACTTTTTAAGGTGAGCAATAGGATCGCCATGCCCATCATGTTTCTCAAACTTCGGCATTTTGAATCCCATGGGCAGGTGCACGTGAGGGAACATGCACAGATCAGTATAGGCAACACTTTTCTGCCCTCTTAAACCTTGCATATTTTTTAAGCTCTGCTCTAAGCTCCTCATCCTTTTTGCCATCTCATCCTGTTCAGGAGCCTTGGGAGTTTCATCTTGTTAAGGTGTGAACTCAAATGGGGGTGGCTGAGAGTAAGTGTATGCAGGATATTGAGTAGGATCCGCTTGAAAAAATAGGATTTTGGAAAGTGAAGACCGAGGGATCAAAAGTGGGCTTGGCCAGTGAAGGGTGTGTTGTGGCAGAGCATGGAGGAGTGGTAAAGATATTGGGGGCTACTCCTGATGTGAACACTTGGGGGCGAACCTCAGAAGGTGCTCCTACAAAGCGAGCGAATATGGTAGGTTGTCCCAATGGGGTATTCGGATGACTGATGGGGATGTTAGAAGTACCCCCGGATCTAGGGAACAATTCAGGAAAGCCTGGGATAGCACTTGGAGGCTCCCTTCCGTTAGTCCATGCATCCCACATCTCCATAACCTAGAGACGTAAGATCCAGTTTTCTTCGGCTGTTGTAGACTCGGAGGCCAGGATCCCCGAGATGGGGCTATCTTCAGTGATGAGAACCGCTGGCAAAGTCATTTCAGACGACATTTCTATACTCCCTTTTGATCTAGTAAAATACTAATGTGATGCCAGTTTACCAAAAACCAACCACCATTTCTATAAACCTAAGCTGGAGATTGACAGCAACAAATGGTTAGTTTGAGACAAGTAACAGATAGGTAACCGCACATTGGGGTGTGATGCACCTATACAGTTAAATGGGTGTCTACATATTTGCAACGGTTGCATGCGTCATCCCGACTTTTCTTTGCAAATTCTTTTCTTTTGATTTCTTTTCCCTTTATTTACTTTTCTGGTTTCTCTCTCATTTTCTCATTTTCTTTCCATTTTTCTTTTCTTTTATTCTTGCCTTTGCTTTTTTCCATGGTTTTCTTATTTTTCTCTTTTTGTGTTTCTTTTCCACTCTTGTTTTTCCTTTATTTTCTTCCCTCCCCTTTTTCTTTTTCTTAGGGTTACGGTCGAATCTTATGGAGATTGCCTACGTATCATAACCCCGCATGAATCAGACCAAGCGTAGTTCTTGAAATAAATGCAAAAATAAGGAAATAATTTTTGGGATTTTTTTTTCAATTTTTCATAAACTTTTATTTTGAAAACAAAACCCCGGCTTTGCAGATACGACCTTTTAGCACTTCGGGAAAGAAGATTTTAAGGTTGTGCCCGCTAACCGTTGAAAATGACCCAAGGTAGCTGTTCTTGCAAAAACAGCCTTCTGGCGCCCTTTTGGGGACATTCGGCTTATTTTAACATGAATGGCGTCACCCGACTTATTTGTGAAAAAAATTAAAAAAATTGTTGTTTTTGGGCTATTTTTGAAAAAGGGAAGTTGGACCCGATGAGGGTTGCCTACGTATCCCACATCCGGTGGGAATCAAACTGGCGTAGTTTGGGCAGATTTGATAAAACCAACTATTTTGAAAACAAAAATCTCTTTTGTTGTTTTTTTTTCGGCAGAGTTTCAATACTATTTGGGCATTGGTTTTTTTTCAAAACAAGTGGTTCCCCTTACTTAGTCCTAACACTGCTATTTTCCATTCAATTCTCTCCCATTATGTACAAGCCGGTCAACATGCAAAGTCGAGCAAAGAAATGCACAAGTAGCATGTAAGATGCATCAGGATGATCTCTTCATTTCAGGTCACCTGTCCTAGACGGACCCAACCCCTGTGTTGAGTCCCCTAAGTCAAATGCACATGATGCAAACAAACGTTCCTACTAGGGATCCGGCAAGAGGCTTTATTATACTAGGTTTAAAACCTGGGTTTATTGTTCTAGACCTGGCTTACCCGAGCGGACAACTCGAGCCGAGGGGAGCGTACCAGGGATACAGAAGCTCTGCCGGCTTAGCAACTTATCTGAACCTCGTTCTAAATGGGATAAGACTCTAAACAGAATAGAAGTCACACGAAGTACACCCTTCTCCATGATGTAGAAGACTCGGAGAGAAAAAGGGTTTCGTGGCAGTTTATATATACAGTTTTCCAAATATCAAAGCGGTAAAGCATTTAGCACATTTAGCATGAAACATGTAGGAAAATCAGATAAAGCCAAATATAACGGTTATTCTAAGCTCGAATTCTTGAACCCTGAACCGAAATTCTAGGGTTCGTATCCCCAGCAGAGTCGCCAGAGCTGTCACACCTCCTTTTTCACACACCTACCCCGAAAGGTAATATATAAGGGAGTTTTTCCATTTTAAGTGACATTATTTGAAATGGGATTATTTATTTATCTAGAGTCGCCAATTGGGATAGGCTTGGATTTTGGTGTCCCAAGTCACCAGTTTATCTTGAATCCCAAATTGAGAAAATTTCGACTTCTCGAATGGAGTCTGCGAACCATAAATTCTGAATAAGGAATTTTGTTGACCCAGGGGAAGGTGTTAGGCACCCCGGATCCCGTGGTTCTAGCACGGTCGCTTAACCTATTATAAATGGCTTAAATTTGATTTTAATACATGTCATCCTACAGTGCAATTTTAAAAGTACTTACCGCTTTTAATTAATTTTAAGAAAATTGAACGTCGTTTAAAATATATTTTTGGATCACGTCACATGAAATGCACCCGGATCCGCGACACATTTTATTCAATATTTTGGGATTAGGATTTGGGTCACATGAAATGCACACCCGAGTTTAAGAAGGTAAAATTATTAAAGTACGAGCCTAAAGCGACTAACGCGTTATTAACTTTGCGGGAGGTCATGGAAATTTGCTAAATGGCACGTCCCGATTTCTAAGTATTTTGAGGAAAGTATTTAAAGAGGGCCACGCATTTTATGAATTTTGTTTGGCGCAGCGCACCTTATTTTATTTTAAAGGCTATCCTAAAGGGACTATTATTCTCTATTAAAGATTGTCTCTATGGGCCTAATTAATTAATATTATTAATGAACTACTTTTAAAACCATTCAAACGAATTGGGGTGTCAAGATCAAGTCCAAACTCAAACAAAAGGATCTCCATCATTGAAAACCCCTTAATTTGAGCTTGCTACTTAACTTGAAAGGCCCAGGCCTGCATTTAAACCATCGGATCCAGGATTTCCAGCATATTGGGCTGAAGGCTCACCCAGGGGAAAATTCATTTAAATTTAGCCCGCAATGGCTATCAAAGTTTGGGCCTTAGAGTAAGCCCAAATCTGAAGCAAACAGGGGCACGGCTCACAACTTAGCAGACTTAAATGATTTGGTGGGATAATGACATTCCAGCCTACTGCTGTGCAAATGGGCCAATATTAAACTTAGACTTTATGGCCCAATCGACCCAAGAAAATGATGCAAGCACGATAAATATGAAGTTAAAACTTGATTCTGAAACTCCAGGCTTTCATTGTTATATCAAATCATGGGGCTAGTTGTTTAGATTTTGTTTTCAATATGCAAGTAATAGGCAAAACAAAAGTAATATGCAAAACTAAATCCAGATTTCATGCTCATATTCAAGCTATAGGTATACTGATGGATCAATGTACTTGCTTTCTGAAATTTTACTCTCTAAAATATATATAACAAAGTTAAACTTCATTTAACACATTTTTTTGTTTTGAACTGATTCATGGACTGGAATGGGGAATGAGTCTACTGAAGCTTTCAATTGCAAATAAATGGACAAAATGCATTAAATTTAGAACTCTAGAACTCCAGTT
This sequence comes from Nicotiana glauca, assembly GCA_026770625.1. Lineage (NCBI taxonomy): Eukaryota > Viridiplantae > Streptophyta > Magnoliopsida > Solanales > Solanaceae > Nicotiana > Nicotiana glauca. Next base: position 50,674 of record MU671979.1, read on the forward strand.
ATGGCCTGTAAAGCTGATTCGAACGAACATGACAATAGAATGCATTATACTACTAGAGCTGGCATTATTCACAATATCTAAGTACACATGGCTTATATCGTATTTCAAAATGCATTATACACAATGTTCAGCAATAGAATCTGGTAAAACTCCAACCAATATGGCTTGTAAATAAACGAAATATAGTTCAGCAGTTCAAATTAGTTACAGTGAAGATTTAACCAATTAATAAGACTAATTGAGCCACAATGAACTAAATGTACATAGATAAATAATAGGAAACATGCACAACTTCATCTTATTTCTAGTTTTTAAAAGCTACATCAAAGAGGATCCAGAACATGTACCTGGAAAAAGAAGGACAAGGAAGAGCTGAGAATCAATAGAACCAACTAAAAGGAAGCATCAGCAACACAACAACGATTTAACCGAGGAATAAGCAAAGAGTGCCCGACTTTTAAGCAATTTTGATTCAGCAACAAATTAAAACCAATCCAGCAACCAGAAATCCTAATCAAAACTGGTCTAAACACTTGAATACCAAATGAAACTTCAGCTCATTTACAACCTCGACTATGCAGGAATTATTTTGGAAATGAAAATCTCAAGAAGGCTTCAATGAAACAGTAGTGATTTCAGGATTTTTCAGTAGTTTTTGGATCTGAATTTTTGTTTTTAGATTTTGTCTAAGCTTTAGAATTTGAATGTTTTTGAATTTTCAGAGTTTTGGATCTCTCTAGACTTCTAAGAACTTTTTTTTTGGATTTTTAGATCTAAACCTTCTAAAACTTCTCAAAACTTTTTGAATTCTTCAGATTTCTAAAACTTCTAAACTTCTTTCAGATTTTTTTCCCCTCAAAACTTGCCTTGCAAGGTAAGGGACTACCCTTTTATAGGCCAAGTTAGGGCAAATTTCAGAATGTTCACTTTACACCTTTAGTCCCTTATTAATTTTCAGTTTTAGCTAATTAGTCCCTTAGTTTATGACTTGTTGGTCAAGTTATACTACCCACTTCCTAAATTTCAAATTAGAACCCCCATCTATAAGGTTCTAGGGGGTTCCAATTCAGTTACTGCAAGATTCTTTTTTTAAACTACCTATACTACCCTTGAATTAGTCCTAAAATTACTAACCTATGTTAACTAACCCCAGCCCCCTTAGACTTGGTCAAAAATTGACCATGGTCAATTAACAAAGACCCTAGCATTTTCAGTAGTAATCAAACAACACTTCAATTAATCAAAAACTTCAAAAATTAAACTAAACCTAATTTTAATCCTAAATTAATCCCTAGCAGTTCCAAATTAAACTACTATTGGGAAATTGTCAATAAATAGAAAAAACTGATTTATTGAAACTGATTTAAACTGATTTAAGACGAACAAAAAACGAACAACAAAATTTAAACTAACTAAACTAGAAAAAACCTAGAATACTAATTACTGCAGAAAAATAAAACATGAATTAACAGAACAAAGAAAATAAACATAAAGAAAACAACATGAATGGATTAACAGAAGAAAGAAGATAGAGCATAAAGAAAAAATACAGAAAAAGAAGAGAAAACTATATTTAAACTAATTTTAACAGTAGAGGAATATGAGGACTCACCTGTTGCAAGATTGGACAGGTCTGGAATTCAATTCAAGTCCCAAAATGATGCTAGCCGTTTGTTCTTTGCCAAGAACAAACGGAAGCATCATTTTGTGACTCAAACCAACCTCTTGACTCAAAAGACTGGAAGAAATCGAACACCTTAGAGTTTCTAGGGTTATGCCCATCTTCGATTTAAAATTTGAGGACTTTGGGCGAGATTCGAAGTAAACCAGTTAGGGGTTTAGGAATAGGGAGGTGAGGAGAGTCTGGGGTATAATTTGGGTGGGATTTGGAAGCGGCGCCGCCGTGTGCGGTGGAGACGGAGTTTAGGGTTTTGTAGATTCAAACCGCTTGGGTGGGAGTTGAATAAAATTGAGCTTAGATTGGGAACGAGGAGGAGGAGGAGGTGTTGTGGTGTATTTTTGGGGTCATTTGGAGACTCGCCGCCGGCGGAGGGATGGTGGTGTATATTAGGGGTGTTAGAGACGATGAATGAGGGGTAGGGTTGTATATAACGGCGGAGGGATGGTGGAATATATTAGGGGTGTTAGAGACAATGAATGAGGGGTAGGGGTTATTAAGACAACTATATATTAAATAACCTAGTTAGTTCCGGACCGTTGGATTTATGAGATCTAACAGTCGTGATTAAAAGACCATGAAACGGCATCGTTTAGGCATAACAAATGCTGGACCGGGTGGGGGTCATTTGGGCTTGGACTAGGTGAGATTGGGTATTTCAATTGGGTTGGCACAATTAATTTGAATAGTGGCCCAAAATTGGCTGGCCTGTTTCTCTCTTCTTTTTATTTTCTTTTCCATTAATTCATTTCTTTTTTTTAAAATTTTTTTTTAGTACAAAAATTAAAAATAAAGACCTGATTTAATTCTACAACTAAACTAATTAATTTTCAAGAATTAACTCCTAATTTCGAACAAACTAAAACCAATTTGAGAATTAAAAGTAAAAAATGCAAAAAGAAACATTTTTGTTATTTTCTTCTATTTTTGTGATGTTAATTGACCAATAAAACTAAAATATAAAATTGAGTCCTAAATGCAAAGGTACTATATTTTTGTATTTTTTTTATGAATTATACCAACTAAAAATGCACACAAAATGCAAACAAACACAAAATCATGCAATTAATTCCCTAAAATTTAAATAATAAAAGAAAAATCCTAATTTTAAGAATTCTATAGGAATAATTCAAGCGAGGCAAAAATCACGTGCTCACACTGAGAAATGGTTATGGTTTATTGCGTGTTTCATTTATCATTGGCAGTGCATGAAAGTGTTGGAATGAGACTTTAGTTGATAAGAGATTTTCTATCGGTATTCGGTTGTTGTGTGCAGCTGCTGTGATTAGAAGGTATCGCTCCAAGCGTTTGAGTTATGTGGTATATCATGTAATTGCACCTGAGCTTGCAGGTATGGGTTGTTACAGTTTGTTTGGTCTTATTCACAGTATAAATGTAAGATTCTGATCGTATTGAAGATTCCAGAAGTGGAAATGTGGTTCTATTATTTATGGGCTAGATTGGATTGTGAAATTTTAGTTACAATGTGTTATCGGACCAATATGAAATAGGGTGACGTGGGATCACCCCCAGGTATAGGCGTGGTAAGGTTATTCAGTGATTGGTTGGCCTTTGGAACAACTCTGGGCACGTTCAAGGACGAACGTATGTCTAAGTGGGGGAGGATGTAACGACCCGGCTGGTCATTTTGAGCTTTTACTCTTTGCTCGCCAGTTCCGGGGCATGACTTGCCCCGTGTGATGTATTATGACTCATGTAAATCGTTGGTTTTGGTTTTCAGGGTAATCAGAATAAATTTGAAAGAACAGTTCCCAATTTGAAGCTTGAAATTTAAAAAGTTTGACTAAGATTTGACTTGTTTATATATGATCTCGGATCGAAATTTGTATGATTTGGTTAGATTCTTTAGGTGATTTGGGATATGGGAGCATGATCGTAATACATTTTGGAAGTCCGTGGAAGGTTTAGGATTGAAATGGCGAAATTGAGATTTCGACATTTTTCGGTTGATAGGCAAGATTTTGTTCTAGAGGTCGAAATGGAATTCCGGAAGTTGCAGTAGTTCTGTTGTGTCATTTGGGATGTGTGTGCAAAATTTCAAGTCATTCGGACGTGGTTTGGTTGGGATTTTTTATCAAAAGCGGAATTCGGAAGATTTTGGAATCCTAGTCTTGAATTTGATGTGATTTTGGTGTTTTAATGTTGTTTTGAGCATTCCGAAGGTTGGGACGAGTTTGAATAAGGTTATGGGATATGTTTGGTGCTTTTGGTTGAGGTTCGGGGGGCCTCAAAATGATTTCGGATAGTTTTCGGGAAGGTTGAACTTGGGAAAAATGCAGCTGATATTGCTACTTCTGTCATATCCGCACCTGCGGATAAGGGAACGCAGGTGCGAGGTCCGCAGGAGCGAAAGAAAGGCGCAGGTGCAAGAAAGACCGCAGGTGCTTCCTGGCAACTGCATTTGCGATACCGCAGGAGCAGTGAGGCAACCGCAGATGCGGGGCCTGGTGACATAAGTGAAATCTGCAGAAGCGGAAGCGCAGATGCGCTTATGGGATCGCAGGTGCGAAAGTGCTGGGCAGAATGTATAAAAATGCCCATTCGCGATTTTCAGTCATTTGTTCACTATTTTTATGCGATTTTGTTGCTCCAAGCTGTGATTTCAAGAGGGGATCAAGTGTATCCACAGAGGTAAGCTACTTGGGCTTTATACCTTGTGTTTATGGTGATTATTTCATTGTATAATCATGAAAATTTGTGGGAAATTAGAGGAAGAGTTGGGAAATTAAGGCTTGAAATTGGAGAGTAAATTTTAGAATTTGAGTGACCATATGAGGTCGGATTTTGATAAATTTGATATGTATGAACTCGTGAGAGGATGAGGATTCTATTGATGTTAATTTTATCGAGTTCCTAGACATGGGCCCAGGGGCCGGGTTTGAGCAATTTTGGGATTTTTTTTATGTAAATTGGATATTTTCGAGTGGGCTTTGTTCTTTTAGCATATTTTAATGGTCATGTTCTGATTGCGGCTAGTTTTGGAGCATTCGGAGGTTGATTCGTGAGGGCAAAGGCATCGCGGGCTAGAGTTTGGATCGGATCGAGGTGAGTAGTGATTGTAAATGATGTTCTGAGGGTATAAAATCCCGAATTTGCACATCGTTGTGCTATATTGAGGTGACGCACACGCTAGATGACAAGCATGGGGTCGTGCACTTTTGGGGATTGTGACTTACTCCATCCCAAAGGACTATTTTACTGTGTATTTGATTGAAAACTATTTGCTACCATCATATTTTGGGTTTGACTCCCGTGTTTGCCAACTATTTGAACCCTTTGGGAATTTTCACTGATATTTCCTCACTGTTTTAACTTTAAACTTGTACTCAGTCATGCTATATTCTACTATTTTCAAAACGCATCCATGCTTACTCTGATTTAACACTTGAAATGATATTCTAAATAATATTTTGGGCTAAGCATCATGTTTTACTATTGCCCGAGTGGCTTATATGATTTTGATTGAGTAAGGTCGAGGGCTTGTATTGTAAGGATACTTTTGGGTCGGGTTGCATACCGCAGTGGTGATACACTGATTATGATAATGAGGCCGAGGGCCTAAGATTGTGTGCCACAAGGTGGCTTGATATTGATATGAGGCCGAGAGTCTGTTTATGATGCCACGAGATGGCTTGATATTGCGCTTGGGCCTTAAGAGGCCCCTCCAGGAGTCTGCACACCCCCAGTGAGCGCCGGTACCAATTGTGATGTGAGATATAGCCCGAGGGACTGGTATGGTACTGAGATATTGCCCGAGGGGCGGATTTGTTGACATTGTTGCCCGAGGGGCGAACCTTTATGTGTTTATCTTTCTTATTTACTTATCATTTACCTGTGTAATTGTGTAATTGTGTCGAGAGGCGGATTTCATATGCTTATATGTTCTAATTGCTTGCATTCAATTGCTTAACTGTTGAAACGCCATTTTTGAAGAAGTTTAAACTGAGCTAAGGTGCTTATGAGATTTCACAGCTTCATTGCTTTCTTACTGGTTTTGTACTGCTTCTATACAACATGTTGATGTACTTTTCGTCATTTCCTATCATTCAGTCTTTATTTATGATTGTTACTCACTGAGTTGGAAGTACTCACTTTACTCCCTGCACCTTGTGTGCAGATTTAGGTGTTTCTGTACCCAGTAGCGGGTATTGGTTGCTCAGAGGCAGAGTCATCGAAGTTTAGCAAGGTAGCTGCCCGACGTTCGCAGCACTGCTTTTCTCCCACTTGATTTCATTAGACCGTATTTAGTACACTTTAGATTCTTGTTGTTTTCAGACCTTAGTAGATGCTCATGACTAGTGACCCCGATATCGGGCTGTGTTGGGTTTGTTTTCCGCAAATTATTCTGTTAACTGCTTATTTTTTATATTTAATCATGTTCAAGACTTAACACTAATTATTTTATTTGTTAAGATTTAAATGGAAATGTGTCGGTTGGCCTTGTCTTCACGAGAGGCGCCATCACGACCGGATCCGAGTTTAGGGTCGTGACAGTAGTAATAATTTTACTCGGGTTATATCCGAAATAACTTAAATTTGACATAATTTTATAAATAACTGAGACAACCCTCTCAAATATATCAAAGTACAATAGTGAAAAAGTAATACTTTTTGGAGGTGATTTAAAGATGGACAACTATATGTTTTACTTTTGAGATGGAGAAGCCAAAGTTATAGAAGGAAACATACACTAGTAACGTCATCTATAAAGAAGTATTAGATATGATACTACCACATTAAATATTTATATTCTATAAATAGAATAATATTTAACTTAACTAAATTGATCATCTTTGTAGGTTAAGGCGATATAATTTTGAATTCAAGTATTTTATCTATGTAATAACATTATTTTTTAACATTTTAATGATTGTTGTATTTTTATCACGTTAATTACTTTATAATGATTATATCATCTTGTAAATAATTGCTTACTAAATTTAGTTAGTTGTTCTTTCACATAAAATTTCTGACTAAATATTTACGTGCAAGGCACGTATATAGTAACTAGTACTATATTAAAAGCACGAAGACCCTTAGCGAAATATTGTTCGCCTTTTTTACCCTTTAATAATAAGTTTTACATTGGAGAAAATTATAATTTAAGTTATTTTCCTAAAATTTTGGGCAATAATTATTTCCTATATTTAGGACTTAAGTTTTTTGCTTATATTCTTTCCTTATTTGAGTACAATTTAAGACTCAAAAGACATGGGGCTAATTATTATTTGGGATTATTTGAAAATTACACTTATTAATTTGGACGGTTGTAGCGAAAGTTATTGGATTGCTAAATTGAGTTTTATCTATTACTTAGAATTATTTTAAGTCTTATTTATTTATTTTCACAATACCTAAAGTCTTTTGTTAGAAGACCTAATATTTAGGACTACTTCTTTTTCTTTTCCTACATAAACTGTACTCTTTCAAGCATCACAAAAGGTGACATGATATTTAAACACTGAAGTTTTCACAAATCTTAGATAGACTATTATTTAAAATTTTAAAGTTAATTGTGAATTTTCACTTTACGTTTCTAAGAACTTAACCCTATACAATCTGAAATTTTATTTATTGTAGAAAGAAGCCCGTTGTTAATTCATTGTGTTAAAAATAAACTCATCTCAAAACAAATAGAATTTTTTTGATAACATGTAATTAGCGACAAATTTTTATTATTTAGCTACAAATTTGGTTTGTCGCTATTTTTTTTATAGTTGACCTGTTTATAATACTCAACTTCGTTTTGTACGACGTCCTGAGCTTTCAAAATTATCTAGATTGTTTTCATGCTTAGCAACATCATTCACTACTTTGTTGTCTATTTATAATTAATATTCGATAATTTTAAAAAAAATTATTAAACTTCTATCATATAACTCAAATAAATTATTTAATACTCCCTTCATTTCAATTCAAATGACACATTTTTCTTATTAGTCTGTTCCAAAAAGAATGACACATTTTTATGTTTAGAAATAATTCAACTTTGAACTTTTCATTTTACCTGCTTTACTCTTATTGAGAAGAGTTAATACCCTAAAATTTCCTTAATTAACATGTTCTTGTCAGTTTCCTACTTAAACTATTTGGTGTCCCCAAAGACCCCTTGTGACGACCCAAAGGGTCATCACCTGTTTTTTTATCAATTTCGAGCTTCCAAAGCCTTGAAAACCTCATTTACAGTTGCCTCAATTTGCGTGCGCAGTCCGGGCACATAGTCGGAAGCTCAAATATGAAATTCTATGAAAATTTGCTAAGTTTTGATATTAAAATGAATAAATTTGACTTCGGTCAACATTTTGGGTGAACAGACCCGGACCCGTAATTTGACGGTCTCGAGAGGTCCGTAGGAAAATATGGAACCTGGGCGTATGCCTGGAATCGAATTCCGAGGTCCCAGGCCCGAGAAATGAATTTTTGAGTAAAATTATTTTCTGAAAATATTTAAGGAAAATGGAAATGAAATTTAATTAGAAAGTAATGGTATCGGGCCCGTATTTTGGTTTCGGCTCTCAGTACAGGTCTTATATATGGTTTAAGCACTTTTTGTAAAGTTTGGTTGAAAACGAACGTCGTTTGACGCGTTTCGGACTCTAAATGGAAAATTTGATGTTTTATGAAATTTGAAAGAATTCTTAGATTTTAAAGCTTAATTCATGGTATACGACGTTATTTTGGTGATTTGATCACACAGGTAGGTTTGTAGGATGTTATTGAGTTAGTGAATGTGTTTGGTTAGGAGCCCCGAGGGCTCGAGAGTGTTTCGGAGGTGTCTCGGAGTGATTTCGGACTTAGAAAAAATTACAGAAATAGTATCCTGTGAACAGTAGCCATGAATAGTACCACGTGAACAGTGCCCGTGAACAGTGACGTAAACAGTGCCCGTGAATAGTGACGTAAACAGTGATGTAAACAGTGCCCCGTGAACAGTGACGTGAACCGTGTCGTGCCGGACAAAATGTCAAGTTCTGAATCCCATTTTCCATTTTTTTCAAATGGGAGCTCGGGGAGAGGCGATATTTGGGAGATTCTCAGAGAAAACAATGGGGTAAGTATTTTTAACTTAATTTTGGTTAAATTACCTGATTCTATTAGTAGTTTTGGCATTTAATTGGTGATTTTAGTTGGGAAAATCTTGAAAATCTTCTTGGTTTAATTTGAAGATTTGAGGGTCGAGTTGATGTCGGATTTTAATAAAATTGGTATGGTTGGATGAGGTTTCATATTCCATAATTTTTGCCGGGTTCTGAGACGTGAGCCCCACGGGCAAATTTTTAGTGCAATTTCGAATTTTAAATGGAAAATGTAGAATTTCATATGGAATTAATTCCTATAATTTTTATTGACTGAATCAAATTGTTTGTGACTAGATTTGAGAACTTCGGGCACGAATTCGCGAGGCAAAGGCTTGTTGGAATTTTGAATTGGTTGCAAAGCGAGGTAAGTGTTTGGTCTAACCTTAGCTTGAGGGAATAGAAGTTGAGTCTTATTTGCTACTTGCTAATTGTCGAATACGACGTATAGGCATGGTGACGAGTATCTATACGTTGGTGTCAAGCATGCCCGTGAGTCTTATACTTTGATTAATGTGACTCTGTTTCGTATTGTATATGCTCTAAATGATAATTTCTATTGAGGAATATGACTTGTGGAGGTATTATTGAATTGTTGAACATTATAGAGCATTATCACAAGTTGAGAATTGAGTTGTGAAGTAAACGTGAAAGAAGAAAGGAGAGAGAGAATCATGATATTGTTTTCCCTTGCCGGAATTTAATTATTGTACTATTGTTCCCTTGCCAGGATATTATTGTTTTGATATTATTTTTCCTTGTCGGGATTTGGTTGTTGTACTATTTTTCACTTGCCGGGGTTTCATTGTGATTTCATTTATTTACTTACCTTATTTACCTTGTTATTGTTGTTTGGGTGAGGAAGAGCGTAAAGCACGAAGGGTGATGTCATGCATTGTCTTGGTGAGAGAGTGTTAAAGCATGAAGGGTGATGCCGTGCACATTTATATTATTCATATGGTGAGTAAAGAGTGTTAAAGCACGAAGGGTGATGCCGTACCGCACGATGTACAATTTTGTGCCGATTATATTGATTTTATGGTGAGGATGAGAGTAGAAGGACGAAGGGTGATGCCATGCAGTTTATATTGATTCTTATGGTGAGGACGACAGTAAAAGCACGAAGGGTGATGTCGTGCAGTTGTCCTTAATTTTTCTAATTCTAATTGAGTTATGTTGTCCTTTACGTTCACTTTTTGTTTGCCGTGTTACTTGTTATTAGCAATTCAAGTGTATTAACTGTTTAGATCTCTTTACTGTTATGATCCTTTGTGTTGGAATCCATAGTGTTTACAATACTTCGCCTTATTATTTTTATATGTTCAATACTTCAAATTTCAACAATTGTTACATTTTTAACTCAATTGATTTCTCAGCTAAATTTTCCTTAAACTGTTTGAGGTTGTACTTTACTTAGAAAGGAATTTCTTCTATATTTTGATTTGTTGATATCTCATATTAAAGGTAATAATTCATTTGATATTGTACTTTAATTGAAAAGTGTATTTTCTTTATCAAATGATTTCTAAATATAACTTCATCTTTTCTAGTTGATTTCCTAAATGGGTTGAAAGTTGTACTCTACTTTATATTAAGTAAATGAGACTCTTTGAGCATTCTTAAATTGTATTGGGTTATGGAATCTATGAATTGAGTAACATGAGAATGTTGTTGCGAAATGTGAGACAGAAACATGTGGGCACAAGGTGCCAGGAAAAATATGATGATTTTATTAATGACAGATTATGATATAGGCACGAGGTGCCGGAAAAAATATTATGGTTTCATTTAACGGCGCGTGAGTTGTCCGTGCTGTTGTAATATAAATATGGCCACGAGATGCCATAAAAATATGAAAGTGGGCTGAGACCTATATTATTGTGATTATGAAATGAGGCGTCGCAAGGTGACCTATACTCGAAAGAATTATATTCGAAAGATACTTATTTGAAAGATATTTATTTGAAGGAAATATATTCGAAATATATATTCATTGAAAAGCATATTATCTAAGAGATTATTACTTGAAGAANACTACTTCGCCGAAGTTAAGCTAGGCACTTACCAGCACATGGGATCGGTTGTGCTGATACTACACTTTTGTACATTTTTTGTGTACAGATCCAGGTATTTGATCGATAGTAGTTGTTCGCTGCAGTGGAGACTCGAGGTAAAACTGTTGCAGCCTTCGCGGTCCTCAGAGTCACCTTCAATTGTACTTATTTCCATTTGTTCCTTTTGTTCGGAATAATGATGTATTTATTTTGTATAACTACTCTTAGAAAAGCTTATGACTTGTACTGCCGGTTTTGGGAATGGTAAATTGTTTAAAGAAATTTCATCTTAAGTTAATAAATATTAATGTTATTTCTATTAATGTTAGGCTTACCCAGTTTAGAGACTAGGTGCCATCACAAAACACAACGGACGGATTTTTGGGTCGTGACACCCCCTAAACTATATTGTCCTTCATATTAAAAATCCCTCATTGCATTCTTAGTAGTACGTGTAGTACACCCTCCTAATTATTTAAAAAATGGGTCATGTAGCACTACATGTGGATATTTATCTCAGCCTAAAACTCGCCTAAACTATCACTTTTTTGTCAGTTAACTACATAAACTATTTGGTGTCTCCAAAACTCCCCTAAACCATATTTTCCTATATATTAAAATCTCATGCTAAACTTTTAAAGGTGCGACTTTCTACCTATATTAACCTATGATTTATAAAAAAATTATATAGTTTACTCATGATGTATTGTTGTGACGACCCGACCCGTCGTCTCATGAGTTACTGCCTCGTTCTTCCCATTTACTGCTTACTCATGTTTCATTATCGGTATTGGGAGCGTTAGAATTTATTTTGAGCGATTTTGATAAGAAATGAGACATTTAGTCTCTTCAAGGAAGGCTTAGTTTGGAAAAGTCAACCGGACGTTGACTTATGTGTTAGAGGGCTCGGATATGAATTCCAATGATTCGGTTAGCTTCGGAGGATGATTTGTGACTTATGAATGTGATCGGAAGTGATTTTGGAGGCCCGGTGCAGAATTAGGCTTGAATTGGCGAAGTTAGCATTTTGGCGAATTCCGGTTGATAGGTGAGATTTTGATCCGAGGGTCGGAATGGAATTCCGAGAGTTTCTGTAGCTCCGTTAGGTGATTTGGGATGTGTGTGCAAAATTTCAGGTCATTCAGGCGTGGTTTGGTTGGGTTTTTGATCGAATGCGGGTTTTGGAAGTTTTAAAAGAACTTAGGCTTGAATTTGATGTAATTTGACGGTTTTGGCGTTGTTTGAGGCATTTTGATGAATGGAATAAGTTTGTATGATGTTTTAGGAGGTGTTGGTATTTTTGGTTGAGGTCCCGAGGGCCTCAGGTGTATTTCGGATGCCCAACGGGTCATTTTTGGAAGATTTTGAACTGTTGTTTCTGGTATCTGGTGTTGTTCTTCGCGTCCACGAGGGTCCTATCGCGTTCGCGAAGAAGAATTTGGCCTCTGAGACTTTGTTCTTTGCGTTCGCGAAGAAGGATTTTCCATCAGGGACTTTGTTCTTTGCGTTCGCGAACAGTGCCTCACGTTCGCGAAGAAGGATTTTTTCTGTCACGCAGGTCCTACTTCGGAATCTCATATCTTTTGATGTACAAGGAATTTTGAGGTGATTCAAAAACGAAAGTTGTATCTCTTTGAATCTAGCGTCCAGAAATATATTAAAATAGTCATTTGGACATCAATAACAAAAATTATGGCTATTAAACTAGAGGCTATCCGAGAAGAGAAAAATTTGTACTTGAACATTTTGTTCTTCGCGTTTGCGACAAGGCATCGCATTCGCGAAGAACAATTTTTGAACTTGAACATTTTGTTCTTTGCGTTCGCGACAAGGCATCGTGTTCGCGAAGAACAATTTTTGAACTTGAACATTTTTTTCTTCGCGTTCGCGACAGGTCATCGCGTTCGCGAAGAAGAAAAGGCCTGGGCAGAGAAGTTAAGTTCTGAAAATGGGACTTCGTTCCCATTTTCCATTTTTAGCGATTTGGAGCTCAGATAAGGCGATTTTTCGACAGATGTTTGGAGAGAACAACGGGGTAAGTGTTCTTAACTCAATTTTGGTTGTATAACTCGAATCTATTAC
>MU671979.1:72836-84743 GCA_026770625.1 Nicotiana glauca
TACTGAGAGATTTGATATTGAGCCCGAGGGGCAAGTTCTGATGATTTCTTACTTCTTGAAATTGTTTGTCTTAACTGTTTTAAAAGAGATTTATCCGATACTTCACGATTTTATTATGGAATTGATTTTATTGCTTGAGATAGTGTTATTTGTGCTTTTATGAGATTTCTTGCTTTCAGTCATTATTTATTTTTATTACTCACTGGGTCGGAGTACTCACATTACTCCATGTACCATGTGTGCAGATACAGGTAGAGCTGAGTTCGCTCCTGAGCGCTGATTCTTTCCAGACCAGGCGGTGACTAGGAGTAACGAGGTAGCTGTTGACGTCTGCAGCCCTGTTTTCTCCCTTATCTTCTGTTATTTATGATACCTTCAGACTTTGTACAATTTTAGTAAACTCTGTAGTAGCTCATGACTTGTGACGCCCCGATTTCGGGCTGAGTCGGGATGATTTTCCTTATTTTATCACGTTTTATTCCGCACTTATGATCATATTATCTAAGGTTCAGACTTATTCATGTTAAGTAACTGTTAAAAGAGGTATTGTTGTTTTGTTGGCTGGCCTTGTCTTCAGGAGAGGCGCCATCACGACCGGATTTGGGAAATTGGGTCGTGACAATTGTTCTCGGATGATTGATTAATTTTAGGAGTTTTGGCCAAAATAATATTTAATGAATTGTGTTAAATTTAGGCTTAATGGTGATTGTGCTTTACACTAAACTCCAATTGAATAAGTTCTTATTTATATTTACTTTGTAGCATGGTAAAAAAATAAATAAAGGCATATAGTATTGCATTTCTTAAAAATCATCTTATATTACATAAAAAAGATTAAATTTCGCAAATAAAAAATCAATTAGCCAATAATTACATTTTATAATTCCTGATTACATAAAGAAGGTTCAAGATATTCAATTTTATTCTCTACAAGGTGTTGAGTTTAATAAAAAAATTTAAATTGGTATTCTTTCAACAATATGTGTAAGACATGAAAGAAGACTATAACAAGAAAGAGAATAAATCAAGAGAGGGAGAAATTTTTCAGAGGAAAATCATATAGAGAACCGAAGAAAAAAGGTTAAAAATGAAGAAGAAGGTGAAAAATAAAGAAGAAAGGTTTAAAAAAAAGGAAGAATGGTGAAAAAATGAGGAAAAAAGGTGGATGTAACTGAAATAAGGAGAATATTTATTAAAAAATAAATTAAAAAGATGGTTAGACTAATTAGCCATTATTTTATATCATATGAGCTATTTTGATGAGTTTTTGCAGTTGCCACGCGCTACCTAGCGAGTGTTTACGCACGCTATGCCAGGTTAGCGACAAAGGGGTTTTAATATGAAGGACAATCTGTAAGCACGTGATTTTTGCCCTATATGAGAATTACTCCCAAAAATACAAAATAAAATAGTTTTTGTTTGTTTGCAATTGTCGTGAATTTTTGTGTTATTTTTCTTTTATTTGTTCTCACTTGTCTGTACGTGTTTGTTTGTTAAATTAATAAAAATACAAAAAAATATGTCGCATTTGCATTTAGGATTTAATTCTACAATTGTTAATAATTAAGTTTGTTGTGTCAAAAATGAAAAATCACAAAAAAATAATGTACTTTGCATTTTTAGCATTTAATGTCTAAATTGTGTGATTTTACTTTTAATTGGTGTTTAATTTTGTGTGAAATTATTATTAGGAGTTAATTAGCATTTTAATTAATTTTTGATTTTTATAATTTAATTTAGAGTTTTGGTTTTATTAATTAGAAATTAAGGAAGTGAAATTAAAGAGAAAACTCGGACAAGCCCAAAACCATACCCAAATCCCAGGCCCAAACGAAGCAGGTCCAATTGACCAGACCTCTCAAACGTCCCTAACGATGCCGTTTGTGTCACACCCAATATGGGCCGTTGGATTAAATCAATCCAACGGTCCAAATCGCCCCTCCTGTAACCCGTATCCAACCCGTTCCCGTTACCCGATTCAAACCGACCCCCCACTTACCCAAACGACACCGTTTGCACTTAAGTGAATGATCCAGGCCGTTGATCTCGTTTGATCAAACGGCCAGGATCAAATTCCCAACCCCGTATATAACTCCCAAACCTTACCCCGCCCCCCAAGCCAAAAACCCCCCTCTCTATCGTCTCTAACCTTAGAGACCAGACAAATCCCACCACAGCGAACCACCGCGAACCACCGCTGACCGCCCGCCAGAAATCGCCCACGGCGGCGGTCAGTCACCAAACCCCACCAGTTTTACACCACTTCTTCCCCGTAACCTCCTCATCTCCAATCCACTATCGGTTTCCTTCGAATCCCAACCAGTCCCTTCGAATATTCAATCGAAGAATCAGGCCCCAACCCTAGTTTGTCCAATGGCCGCCAAATTAACACCATACCCCCACTGGACCTCCCTCACCACCAGACCATCGTTAGTTCCCTTCGAATCAACCCAGGATTCATCAAATTTCAATTTCGAGCCAAGAACCCTGGCGCCGCCACAAGATTCCTTGGTGGCGGCGCCAACCCTAAACCTTTCCCAAGTCACACCCCTGAACCTCTAGACTATCCTCGTCCCAAATTCGAAGGTTAAGCCAACTAGACGAGACCTAGGGAGCCAAAACCTGGAACCTGCCCGAGTAAAGGAAATTTGAGGTTCTTAATCGACCTTAGGTGAGTGTTTTCAGTCGAGAACACTCGATTAAGGTCCGTTTGGACCTCAAAAGTTTGAGTCAAAATTTCAAATGGGAACGGATTGGAGTCTAGCCTGTGATTTCGAGGTATTCCTTCTCTTTTTCTTATTTTTTATTTTTCTTTTGATTGTCTCTATGATTGAGTGTCATAGGAATTTGTCGTTTTTATCATTATTTTCTCCCTTCTCCATCAGACCATTTATTTGGTCCAGTTTTCTTCTGTCAATTAATAACATGTGGTTAAATAGTTTCGTCAATTAATTCGTCTTATTTGTAGTTCAGTAATTCTCTTCAAGTTGGTTAATATCGAATATTTTCTGTGTTGATCCTTGTATTCCCAGCTTCAGAACCCCGTTCAGTTATTTTTAATGTTCTTTCATTTTTGTCTGAAGTTAATTTAGAAATGCAAGTTGTTTCAAAGTTTATTCCCATGTGTTTGTGTCAGTCAAAATTGCTCTTGGTAGTTTAATAGGATTTTGTCCTGTTTCGTTGGTTTACTTTGATGCTATTTGATTTACTCTGAATTCTAGCTTGAAATGTTGTTGGACTTGATTCGAGTTAAATTGATGATTGAGTTTAGTGATTCGAATACTTGTTTGTTCTGTTTAAGTTAGTTGATTAGGTGAATTGGTTATAGCTGCTAGGATTAATGCAAATTGGAAGGGGTTTCAAGGGTATTTTCAGTAGTTCACAGTAAGTTCAGGGGGTATTTTTGGGACTTAAAAATTGAAGAATTATTTAACTTGAGTGTTCTGTCCACTAGGCACTAAATTACCATTAAATATTGTAATGGGGAACAAAACATACTGGTAAGGATTAAGGAAAATTGAATACTATAACATGCCCATAACAATTGAATTAAAAATGGGACAAGACACATAGTAGTGGGCTGCTAAGAGAATATCATGGGCAAGAATGGTGTGGGTAATAGTTTAAGTATTCCAAGGGGATAAGGGGTCTGGAATGAGCATAAATAGGGAAAGTTGGGACAGAGTTAGGGGTCTGAATTTGGGGTCCTAGAAAATCAGTTTAAGAAAGTTCAGAAGCTGGAGAGTGTAATCAGTTTGAGAGAGAGCATTTTCAAGCCAGTTCTTCTTAAAGCATATTTGAGAGTTTGAGGATCTGTTTTCTTGAAATTTTTAAAGCTGAATTCTTCTACACTTTGAAATCTTAAGAGTTTGAGAGAGTGTTTTAGACAATCAGCTCTCATTGTTACATTGATTTTAAGAGCAGAAACAGTTCCAATCTCTCTGTTTCTGTTCTGTGCTTGGGTATTCAGGACCTTTGAAGATATTTGGTAATTTATTTGAGTGTTGTTGGGTGTTATATGATTGCTGAAAGATGTTCTTGACTGCCTAGTCTAATTTCTAGTAGTTTCAGTGTTTTGGTTAAGCTTCTTTCTTCCTGGGCATTTGACTGTGGTTTAGTCTTGAACTTGGCTCTATTTGTTGCTGCTGGTGTTATCTATTGCTGTTGTTTGTTATTGTTGTGTTACTGTTGCTGCTGACTCCATCCTTTTTATTCTTGTATTTCCATTATCCAGGTACATGTTTTAAAGCCCTCAAGTCTATGGAAATAAAGTAGAAATGTTGCCTGAAGTAGAACTCTGGACTCCTTCTGTTTGTTTGATTTCAATGTGCAAAACAGTAGCTTATTCGATATTGTATGTTGTGTACTCTACTGATTCTGGAGTGTATAAATTTGACGGATGAACTGTTGAACATGAGTTTATTCATTTAGTCTGTTTAGGAATGTAGAAGTACATATGAGTTTTGGTCGAATATTGGGGGTAATAATTCCATATTGAGTTGATTAATAGTTTCTGTTAGTTGAATATCAGGAAATGGTTTCAGTTAGTTGAATGATTTCCAAGTGTCATGAATCTATCCAAAATGTTTCAAGCTGGGATCGAAGTAAACTGTGCTAAGTTATTTTTAAGTCATTCTGAATTTTAGTAGGCTCGTGTTCAAGGTAGTTGAGTCATTTAAGTTACATTATGTTAAATGGATAGAAGATACGGTGGAGGCATCGTAATTGTTAAGCACGTATAATTTGGACAATCCCAGGCATTAAAGCTGATAAAATTCGAAATAACTGCAGGTTTGTAAGAACAAAATTAGTTTGGTTAGATTAAATTGGAAATAAAACAATCAGTGTCTTATTGATTGAAATAAGTACATACTACCTGCCCTTATTGCTAATCAGCGAATGCATGCTAGAATAATTGGAAGCCTGTTTTTATAATATTAAGTAATTAGGGCATTTTCTTTATTTCTTTTAGAGACAATATAATTAGAAAATCATATTCGTTTTAGGATATCCTTGAATAAATGAGACGAGCCTCATCAAATAAAATGCACAAACTGCGGGGCCCTCATGAATGTATATATTAAAAATACTTAGATTTCGGGATGTGTCGTATAGCGAATTGCACGGCCTTCTCCAAATAATAATGCGTTAGACTCTTTAGGCGCGTGTTAATAATCTTACTTTCTTAAACTCGGGTGCACATTTATGTGACCCAAATCCAAATCTCAACAGAGTCGAATATGTCAATAACCACGGGTACATTGATGTGACGTGGTTTGAGATGTGTTTTCACGACGTTGCAATTTTTACAAAATAATAATAATCAAAAGCGGTTAAAAGGTAAAAATGCACATAGGTTTGAACATGTACTAAAATCAGATAATTAAGCCGAATATAACAGTTAAGCGATCGTGCTAGAACCATGGAACTCGGGAATGCTTAACACCTTCTCCCGAGTTAACAGAATTCCTTATCCGGATTTCTGATTCGCAGACTGTAATACGGAGTCATTTTTTTTCCTCGATTCGGGATTCAAATCGGTGACTTGGGACACCATAAATCTCTCAAGTGGCGACTCCAACTCTTAATAATAAATCCCGTTTCGATTGTCCTTTAATTGGTAAAACTCCCTCTATTATACCCTTCACGGGGTGTAGTAGCGTAAAAAGGAGGTGTGACAGCTCTGGCGACTCCGCTGGGGACGTAACCCAGAACTTTTGTTCAGGGTTCAAGAATTCGAGCTTAGAATAATTATTGTATTTGGCTTTATTTATTATCTGATTTTATTATATGATTGGACTTAAATGTGCAAAATGATGTTTTTTACCGCTTTGATATTATTTGAACTGTATATATATAAACTGTGCCGAAACCTTCTCTTCTTACCTCCGAGGAGTACACGCTGGTCGTGACTTCTTTCTGTTAGTGTCATATCCCAAAATAGAACGAGGATTCGGAGGAGTTACAAAACTGGATGATCTTTTGGTTACCGGTACGCAGTTCCCATCATCGGCTCGAGTTGTCCGCTTGGGTAAGCTAGGTCTAGAACAATAAACCCAGGTTTTAAACCTAGTATAACAAAGCCTCATGCCGGATCCCTAGTAGGAACGTTTGTTTGCATCATGTGCATTTGACTTAGGGGACTCAACACAGGGGTTGGGCCTGTCTAGGACATGTGTACCTGAAATGAAAAAGACCATCCTGATGCATCTTACTTGCTACTTGTGCATTTATTTTGCTTTGGACTTGCATGCTGACCGGCTTCTGAAAATTGGGAATATTGAAAAATTGTGGAAAAAAGAAAAGAGAAAAACAACAGTGTAGAGAGGTAACTACTTATTTTTAGAAAGAAACCAATGCCCAAGTAGTGTCGAAACTCTGCCGGATTTTTGAGAAAATGAAAAAAAAAATATTTTTATAGTTTATTTATTTGCCGATGAAAAGAAAAAATGGGGGAAGTTTTATTTTCAAAATAATTTGTTCTATTTGCCAGTGGAAAAGAAAAAAAAGTTTTTATTTTTCAAAAATGGTTTGTTCTATTCGCTACTGAAAAAGAAAAAAAATATAGTCTTCGAAAATAGCTTGTTTTATTTTGCCGATAAAATGAAAAAAAAAAAAGAGAAAAGGAAAGAATGTTTTTTCAAAAAAATAGTCTGTTTTGTTTGCCCGAACTACGCCGGTTTGATTCTCACAGGGTGTGAGATACGTAGACAACTCTCATCGGGTCCAACCTCCCCTTTTGCAAAAATGGCCAAAAATATCAAAATTTTAATTTTCGTCATAATTAAGTCGAGTGATGCCATCTTTGTCAAATATAGCCGAATGTTCCCGAAAGGGACGCCGGAAGGCTGACTTTGCATAAATGGCCATTTTGGTCATTTTTGAATTTTTGACCTATTGACCCACACAGCCTTAGAATCTTCGTCCCCGAGGCGCTAAAAGGCCATGTTTGCAAATATCGGGTTTTCTATTTTGAAAATAAGAAAAAGAGTCATAAATAAGTTGGTGATGTTGTTGTGTCGAATATAGTCGAATGTTCCCGAAAGGGACGCCGGAAGGCTGACTTTGCATAAACGACCACCTTTCGTTATTTTTTAAGATTTTGGCCGGTTAGCCAACACAGCCTTAAAATCTTCGTCCCCGAGGTGCTGAAAGGCCGTGTTTGCAAAACAAGGTCTTTTGTTTTAATTTGAAAAATAAGAAAAAAAAAGTCAATAGGCAAGTGAATGTCGTTAGGATTTTTGGTCAAAATAAGCCAAGCCAGCTTCGGCGGTATTTTAAACCGTTCTTGCCGAGATAGCCTTAGAGTATCTTTCAATTGTCGAAAGGCTGTTTTCATAAAAGAACGGACAAGTTTGTAAAGTGTCATAAAATAGATCCTCCCCGGCCTCAAAATTCATGTGAAATTGGGAAGGGGCCACGCTTGCAAAAACAGCCATTTGGTTAAAATTGGCAGATAGGGAAGGAATTTTTCAGTTTGTTTTTAAGTTTGTATTTCTTAGAGTAGGTGGGCTGTTCGAATTTCGGATCTGTATTTCGTCAAAGTATAAGCCTGTTAGTTTGGTCGGCTTTTAAACTTTTGTTTTAAATCAAAGTTTGTTTTATTATGAAAAACTGAAAATTCCAAAAAAATGTTTTATTGTTGTTTGCCTTTTTTCTGTCAGAAATACGCACGGTCTGATTCATGCGGGGACATGATACGTAGGCAATCCACATAAGATTCGACCACCACTAAAAAGAAAAAAGAAAAAAAAACAAATAAAGGAAAGTGTGGAGGCACTTAAAAGAAGCCGGAATGACGCATGCGGTCAAAGCAAAGACATGTAGAAATGGTTAAATTGCTTAGGAACATTGCATAACAACGTGCAATTGCAATATGTGTTAAACTCTAACGCTAACAAAGTTTGTTGTTCTCCAGAAATTTCAGACAGTTAGCTTGTTAGAACGTACTGGCAAATTACCATTACCGAACAAGATCTAAAGGGCCCATACCAAAAAGCATGTCTAACTCGGAGAAAAGTATTGAGGAGGAAAAGACGGAAAATCAAATGCTGAAGGAGGAAGTAGATAAGTTGAGACAAGAGATGAAAGAAATGCACCTAGCCTGGGCTAGGGTGCAAAAAGTGTCGGTCCCTCCCACTACTCCTACTCTCCCACCGGTACAGACGCCGGAATACTCTCCCACTGGCCCATCAACAAACTTCCCAATTCACCAATACCTTCAGGGGGAAACTGCATACGATCCCCAAGCTCCACCACCCAAACAGAACCCTCATCCACCAATTGTTCATGTTTTCGTGGCACCCCCACCAGCCGCACTGCAAAGATCATCCAGTGAGCCGCTGTTTCAGGCTCACGATAACCAATACTATCCTCCTGAACCTACCTTCAAAGCACCCAAGCCACATACGTATACCACTCACTTTGAGCTCCCGGCAGAAACTGAAAGGCCGGTTAAGAGTTTGGAGCAGGATGAAGTGCTTCGCAAAGTGAGAATCCTGGAGCAGTCCTTCAGGAATATGCATGGGTTGGACGGCCAAGTCAGTGTGGCCTACAAATATCTGTGTCCTTTCCCCGACGTTCAATTGCCGGCGGGATTCAAAATTCCAAAGTTTGCACTATATGAGGGACATGGTGATCCAATGGCACATCTGCGGGGTTTTTGTAGCAAGATGAGAGGGGCAGGTGGGAAAGATGAGCTGCTGATAGCCTATTTTGGTCAGAGTCTAAGCGGGTCTACGCTAGAATGGTATACAAGGTAGGATCCCAGCAGGTGGTACACCTAGGATGACCTGGCGCAAGCATTTGCCGGTCATTTCCAATATAATATGGAGATCATCCATGACCGTCTCACATTGTTGAAACTCGAGAAGAAACCCGGGGAGAGCTTCAAGGAATTTGGGTTCCGTTAGAGGGAGCAGGCAGCAAGAGTCGATCCGCCGATGAGGGAAGGTGAAATGTTGGACTACTTTTTACAGACTCTGGAGCCGACTTACTTCGGTCACCTGGTGACATCAGTGGGAAAATCATTCAATGAAGTTGTAAAGATGGGTGGCATGATTGAGGAAGGGTTAAAAGCCAATAAGATCCTGAGCTATTCTGCGATTAAAGCAACCACACAGGTCATCCAAAGCGGCACTGGGGGTGTGTTTGGAAAGAAGAGGAAAGAAGAGGTCGCCACATTCGAAGTAGGTACTTGGTCCAGATCTAGAGGTCCTTCACCCTACTACCAACTCAGACCCCACCACCCAAATCACCCATACACCCCATATGACCTTCCACAACCCTACTACCCCCCATCAGAGCCACGCTTTTCCGTCCATCATGCCCAAGCATATACCCAGCCTCCGGCTCACCCGCAATGGCGTGCGTCGGCTCTCCAAAATACATACCCACCTCCACAAAACACATACCCACATCCACAAAACATATATCCACCTCTGAGGGCCTATAGAAATCCTCTAGGGTCAGGGTTTCGTGGGAATCAAGCTTTCAAGAATGAGAGGAAGCAGAAATATATTCTGCTGGGAGAATCCTATACTACTCTGTTCCACAAATTGAGGCAGTTAGGCCTGTTGAATCCCATTGAGCCCAAATTGCCAAATCCCCTGCCTAGAAATCTTGACCCTTCAGCGAGCTGTGAATATTGTTTGGGGGCTCCCGGACACGATACTCAGAAATGTTGGAAGTTGAAGAATGTCATGCAAGAGCTTATTGATACAAATAGGAACGAGGTTCAGTCTCCAAAAGCACAAAACATTAATCAGAATCCGCTACCAGCGCACCATGAGACCCACATGATCGAACTAGTGCACAAGGGAGGGGAGCTTAAGAAGCCCTCACAAACGGTAATGATGATCCGTGCCAGTGAAAATAGTTCGAAAGAAAAACCGACCAGTGGAAAAGCAGTGGTGCAGTGTGTAGATGACAAGCCAGTTATGGTGACGGGGGAAGGGTCCAGAAAGGCGAATGTACAGTTTGTGGGGTTAAAAGCAAAAATCAACAATTGGATGGCTACTCCCCTTCCTATTCGGAGGGAGTCTTGGTAGTGGGCTCTGATTTTCTTTCTTGTTTTCTGAATTATTCCAGGGTTGTAATCCAGATTTCTTTTTGTGCTCGTCAAAGTGTGAAACCTTGTTATCCCGTATTTTAATAAAGTGAAAGTTTTTTTCTTCATTCCTTATTTTGTTTTATTTTTGTTTTCTTCTTTTCTTTTTCTGAACAGTTCTCTTTATACTGGTTCTAATGACATGACATGAACGACGGATCTTCAACCTAGTCTAAAAAATCAATCTGATTCTGAACTAATAGTACAAGAGGTAGATTATCATGATGAGTGGGTCAAAGCCCGATGGGAGCAGTTGAGCTTGATTGATGAAAAGAGATTGGCAGCAGTATGTCATGGACAATTGTACCAAAAGAGGATGGCAAGAGCATATAATGAGAAGGTGCATCCCAGGAAGTTTGAAGTGGGGTAGCAAGTGTTGAAATGAATCCTGCCATATTAGGCCGAAGCAAAGGGCAAGTTCGCCTCGAACTGGCAAGGACCATTCATTGTGACCAGAGTGTTATCCAATGGCGCTTTATGTTTGACAGATGTCGAGGGAAGATGTATCGACATGGCTATCAATTCTGACGCAGTCAAAAGATATTGTGTATGATTTCTTTGATTGTAATTATTGTTTCTTTGTTTGCACTTGGCATTGTATCGGAGAATGAAATGACGGAGGCAATTTTTCTACTATCCAAACACTTTAACCTTTGCTTCCCCCTTTGAGCCTTATTTATTCTTTCATATCCCTCTTTTGGAATCATTAATGGAAATGAAAAAAAAAGGAAAAAAATAATAACAAAACAAAAGAAAAGTCACTAGAAAAACAAAGGAATCGTGAAGTGAACTACGTTCGACCTGATTCCTCAAAGAGGAAACGTAGGTGCCTCACGGCTCAGTCATAGTGTAATAAAAGTCAAAAGATCCCCAAGCAAGAAAAAACTGGGGCAGAAGTTATGTTTTTAATTTTGAGAAAGAAATTTGATTCCAAGAGTTGTAACATTTTACCCATCAAAATTATTTTAAAACTCGTGATACCCTTTTCTTTTAAGCCATATACCAAGAATTTTAATCCCCAGCTGATGTCCAAAAAGACCTCCCAATCAGTATCCGAGAAGTACCAAGTCAGGCGAATGGAAGTCGGGAATAACACTCTGATCCCCAGCAGAAAAAGGATCACAAGATGAAGAGAATTTTGATAGCCAAAAGAATCCTCAGCAGAGAGAGTCTTATCAGTAACACTTCAATCCCCAGCTGAAAATAAATAAATAAATAAATAAATAAATAAATAAAATAAGAGAGTCTTATCGGTGAAAACCTTCATAGGCACCATAAGGCGACGGAAGTTGAGAGAAATAAAATGAGAGTCTTATCGGTGAAAACCTTCACAGGCGCCATAAGGCGATGGGAGTTGAGAGAAATGAGAGAGTCTTATTAGTGAAAACCCCTCGAAGGGCACTATGAGGCGACAAGGAGTTAAAAAGGGGCAAACAAGATACGATCTACGAAAAGGATCCGTCGAGGCATCAAGCAGAACAAGTCGTTGGTTCGGTAAAAGAGTTGGGTTACGGGGCCTTTGAAATGCAAAGTAAGGCCATCAGAAAGATTGATTGACATAAATAGATTGGGTTGTTGAATCCAGAATGCATAACATGATCATTGGGATGGGTTACACCATCCAGATAAGTTCTTTTCCTTTTTCTTCCCCCAGCAGTTGTTCAGAAAGATTTTTCTTTTTCTATCTTTTGAAATCATCATTTTTTATTTATTTTGTTTGAGATTTTTTCAATAAGTAGTTTGTTTTTTAGAAGGATTTTCAGAGCTTACTACCAGTTTCCAAGATGGTGCAAAGCAAA
>MU671980.1:0-27373 GCA_026770625.1 Nicotiana glauca
CTGGGCTGATACCCTTAATATCTGCCATGGTCCAGCCAATGGCAGTTTTGTTTTCCGTTAGTACCTGCAAGAGTTACTCTACCTGCGCATCTAGAAAACATGATGAAATAATAACAGGTAATGTAGACTCGGGGCCTAGAAATGCATATCTGAGATGATCGGGAAGTGGTTTTAGCTCCAGTTTGGGTGGTTCCTCAATTGATGGCTTGGCTGGGGGAGTGACCCTTTTCTCTAGCTCAAGAGACTCGAACTGAGGCTCCCTTGACCAAAATCCTTGGCCTTCTAGTGTCATTACCCATTCAGCTAGCTCTTCTCCATCCATTTCGTCCAAGTTAGTTAAGCATGCCTCCAATGGATCCCCTACAGTTATTGCCCTATCATCCTCTTGCAGGATTATATCAACCACTTCCACTAGAGAGCAATTTGCATATTCACTCGGTCTCCGCATTGATTGTTGAACATTGAATATGACTTCTTCATCATTCAACCTCATTTTAAGCTCTCCAGTCTCACAAGCTATAAGTGCTCTCCCAGTGGCTAAAAATGGTCTCCCCAAAATAAGGGGAATCTCTTGATCCACCTGGCAGTCTAGAATTACAAAGTCTGCAGGGAATACGAACTTCCCCACTTGCACCAGCACATCATCAAGAATACCTGTAGGCCTCTTCACAGTGCGATCAGCCAGTTGAAGTAACATTGAAGTGGGTCTGGCTCTGCCAATGCCCAATTTGGTGTATATGGCCAATGGCATCAAATTTATGCTGGCCCCCAGATCACATAATGCCTTAGCAAAGGCATAACTCCCTATGGTACATGGGATAGTAAAACTCCCTGGGTCAGACATCTTCTGGGCTATTGGTTTTGCCACCACTGCGCTGCAGGTTTGTGTCAGAGGTACAGTGGATAAATCTTGGAAATCAAATTTCTTTGACATTAAATCCTTCATCATCTTGGCATAACTGCGGTCTCCACTGTTGTGCTCCTTGTCTCTGGCCCCCATAATTGTTGACGTAATTCATATCTTCCCGGACCCCTTGGTTGTCACCTTCTCCACTCCACGAACAAACATATGATTGATTAGTGCAAGGGGTACACAATCCTCCATTCGTAGTATCAACAATGTGCACCTGTTTAGTACCCATATCATCAATTTTCTTTGTCAATATGCTTTTCTGGGTTAAAAGTGTGGCCATGTTTTCCTCGTGTGTTTTGCTGGGATCCAATGGAACAGAATGTATAATGGGTGCCAATGTTGCACCCCTGGTCATCCACCCCGCATTTTGTGACATCTTGTCTAATAGGACCTTGCACTCTGTGAATGTTTTGCTTAGAAACGCACCTCCCGCTGAAGCGTCTACATTAGCCTTCAAGTTGTCAGTCAGACCCATGTAAAATCGCTGGCCAAACATCTGATCAGGAATACCATGATGAGGGCACTTGACCAGCATCCCCTTGAATCTCTCCCAAGTTTCCTGTAATGACTCTGTGGCCTGCTGCCTGTACTGCAGTATATCATCAATTTGCTGTGCAGTCTTGTTAGGTGGGTAGAATTTGTTTAAGAACTGCTTAACTAATTCCTCCCATGTGGTGATAGAGTTGATCGGGAGGGAATTTAGCCAAGTCTGAGCTGCCCCGGTTACTGAGAATGGAAATAGCAACAACTTGATAGCCTCGGGAGTCACATTTGGCTGCCTTTGAGTCATGCAAATAGACAGAAAATTTTTCAGATGTTGCTGTGGATCCTCAATGCTTGACCCAGAAAACAATCCCTTATTCTGCAGTAGATGCAGCATGTTGTTGGTGATTTGGAATGTCTCCGCTTGAATTGCAGGCACAGCTATGGCAGTGGCCAGATTGTCAGCTGTAGGCTGTGCCCAATCATCAAGTGCAGCTTCTGGCACAAGAGGTGCCACTCCTCCAATTTCCAAGTTAATTTGCTCATTCCTGTTGTTACCGTTGGCATTATTCACGTCACCCATATCGGATTCGAGTTGATGGGTTGATTGAATTGGCGGAATTCCCTTGTTGGCACGGTTCAATGCCCTAAAAATTTTCTCGGGGTCTGAAAGTCCTTCTACTAGTTCTCCAGTCCTCGAAGAATTTCTAGGCATACACCTGCTTTCCACAAGAATTCAACCGTTAGAAATTCAATGAATATATTTGTAAAAAGAAAACCGATTACTATTAGAATCTTTGTATTTCTTCAGTTGTAATTGATACACCGTTAATTCCCCGGCAACGGCGCCAAAATTTGATCACGCTCAACTGAGTCTCACAAAAGACTATGCGGGCGTTGCAAATATAATCTGAGTATTATAGCCCAGAGTCGAACCACAGAGAATTAACCCACCAATTACCACCGTCAATTTACTCAATTCCCATAACCTGTTTCCTCAAACTTTTGGTTTCACAGTGATTGATTATCTAACAACTACGACTAAAAAGGAATATGGACTGAAAAATAACTATGATTACTATGTAAACAATATTAAGATGGTCTAAGGTATTGATTTCCCCCGTTGGTTCTTTCCTTGGTTGTATATTTCTTATAATTAGATTTTATCTATTTCTAACAATCATGAACTCTCTATTTATCATAATTCTTTCTCAAGCAGTTACAATAATCTACCAAACGCACTCTCTCAAGTTACGTTAGCTATTATTACAATACGTTTCACTTAGATTGCACCCGGGATTTCGTTATCTCTAATCCAACCCCTAAACCCTCGATTATGACTCTCGTCTATACTCTGGGAGTGATGTTGTTCATATAATCACCTAAATATGCACTCTCTCTCAAGAAGATACACACTAAATAGGAACGGATAATTGAGGGCCCTTTCAACTATTCCACAATCAAAACGTATATGAACAATTAGAAATTTAACAACAAAACCTAATTATAATGATAAAACAACCAAGTAAATCCCAACGGGTTCCATCAAAACCTTAGATTAAGAAATTAGCTACTCATGATATTGGGTAACACAATAGCTAAATAATTCATGCGCATAAATTGCAAGAAAATAAGAAGAATAAAAAGTAATAGTGTTTTGTGTTCTCTCACACTTGTTTCTCTTGTCAAAAATAACTCCCAAAAAAAATTCTCTCTCTTTAGGGCAAGTTGTCTACATTATATAAGGGATTTACAAAAGTTTTGCCTTTTTACACTTTGGTCCCTAAGTTTCTGTGCCTTCCAGCTTCGACCGCGGCGCCAACCGCGGTCGACCGCGGCGCGGTCTGTAACAAACAGCGGCCACGATCGCGGCGGACCGCGGCCGACCGCGGGAATGACTGGATATTTTCTTCCCGTTTTTTGGTCACTTGTTTACTTGCTTGCTCTTGGATACTTCTCAATTTATGTGATTAATGCTTGTTCTTGCCTCCAAAAACTCCATTTTAGTCTTGCACTATCATACATTTCCTGCGAAACAAAATAGCATCAATTCACACATTTAGCCGATACTTTCATAACAAAAACAACAACAAAGCGTGAGTATCTATAACATAAATGACGACTATATCGCATACTATCAAAAGACTTGTTCATGTATGCTTTCGTTGCACTATATCCATCTATAAAAGGATGACAATATTGCAAACTGGTTGTTGTTGTAGATGGAACTTTTCTTAAATCGGCATATAGAGGAATATTATTGATAGCATCAACACAAGATCCAGCAGGTAATATCCTACCACTCGCATATGCCATAGTAGATTCAGAGAATAATGCTTTCTGGGAGTGGTTTTTTGCGAGATTCAAGGATGCATTTGGGGAAAGGAAGGGAATGTGCATAGTCTCGAACAGGCATGGAGGCATTAAAAATGCAGCGGCAACATTGTATCCACAAGTACCTCATTGGGTCTGCATATGGCATCTATGGAATAATGTAAAAAAAAAATACAAAAAAAATCATTTGCTACTCAAAGACATATTTTTTTTTCTATGGACAAAGCATACACAGTTGAGAAGTTTGATTACCACATGGCAGAGGTAGAGAACATTGATAAGAGGGTCAAAGATTACTTAATGAATGTTAGGTATGAAAGATGGTCCAGAGCACATTCCACTGTCAACAGAACATTAACAATGACTTCAAACATTGCGGAGTCGATCAATGCAGTGCTCAAGGCTGCTAGGGAACTCCCAGTACTGCCTTTGCTAGACTACATAAGGCAATTAATCGGATGATGGAGTTTTACAAACCTAAAGAATGCAGTAGAGTCATTCACTGATCTTGGAAAAAATATGATACAATGCTGATGGACAATCTTGAATTGTCACATCAGATGAAGGTATGACTGGAATCTGTAGATACTTGTGCATAGAATATGTAATCATGCCGAATTTACGGATCTGTTATATCTTGAACCCCTTGTGTGATTCTGTTAAACTAGGGTCCACCTACATAAAAGCAAAGACTTTCAATTTAATGTAGCATTTATGCTTACCCCACTCCTGAAATATTGCTTGATTTGACATGATATTAAGCTATTTTAATCTTGTACACTCTCTGGTATATGTATTTTGAGGGCATCTGTTTTGTCACCACTAATGATAGTTGATAAATTTTGTAGGTGACCCCTTCGACAAGTTACTTAAATTCAGTACTTGACAAGGGTAAGCAGAGAATTGTGTTCCTAAAAGATCGAACTTGCAGTTGTAGATGGTTTCAGTTGGATGAGCTGCCATGTGTACATGCTTGGGCAGTATTAAAATACAAATACATTGATCACATTGAGTATTTCTCGGTGTAATACACTATGAAGTACCTATTGAAGACCTATGAAATTCCAATTTATCCGATTCCTGATGAAAGCACATGGGAAATTCCTGCAGAAGTTCTAAATGAAAAAGTCTTGCCACCAGACGTGACTAAAATAATAGAAGGTCAAGGAAGGGGAGGTGCAAGCCAATATCTGAAAGGGAACGAAAAAGGTCGATTACATATGGACAGTATGGAGAAGAAGGTCACAACAGGAAAACTTGCAGAAAAAATCGAAAGAGTGGATGAAATATGTCAAATATAGAATTACTTCTTATTTTACTTTACTGAATATCATAGAGATTTAGAAGAATGCAATATATCAAGAACTATATCATTGTAGAATGTCATTTGAATTTTAGATATAAATAAATATTTGACCTATCATTTAAAATAGTGTTGCAAGTTTATATTATACATCTGTTCGATTAAAAAGAAGTTGTATCAGCAATGTATCATATTTGTATCATATATGTATCGCTTGTGCAATACATTTGTATCATCTATGTATCACTTATGTATCAACTATGTATCTTTATTTATAGGCTCTTACTCATGCCTGCATTTGTGTAGTAACAAAGCTAACTAATGGAAAACAGTCGTAGCAGCTAGAAAACTATACAAAATAGTTTTAGAAATTTGCAATATAAGTGGCTTCATCAATACATATTTGAAAATTGTATATCATTTGTGTATCATATCTATATCACATATGTATTATATATGTATCATGTATGTATCATGCATGTATTTGCAAGAGACACTGTATCACAAACTACCGTATATTTATCATATCTATAATTCACAACACAAAATAAAGGGATAAAACACCAAAATAAACTAAACTGCAACAATCCAATATCGCATTGAAACTCATTAAAACTTTATAACAGAACAAACATCTCATTTGCCATACGATTCTTAAAAGTATTCATAAAATTCAAACACAAACAAATCTGATCCGTCTTCCAATAATGATAACATAACATAACAGAATAAAAAAAATAAAATTATAGAGTTCATCCTACAACAATGACAAAAGTAACTACTTCTTCTGCTTCCCCGCCTTATTCTGTCGATCAATAATCTCATTATCACTTTGCGCGTTCAATTCCATCTTCTTTCTAGCATAATCCCACAAAAGAGCACCAAATCTGCGCCGGTGTGCATAGGCATTGAATTTTTTAGGAGGCGTCTTTCCCTCAATGAAATACTCGGCAAATGATGCCTCAAATACACTGCAATCACTGCAAAAATAAAAAGAACAACAACTATTAAATTGCAGAATCTAAAAGCAAAATAGGTTGTGTTGAAAGAAATTCATACGCTTCGACTTGTTGAGGCAATCCTTCAAACAGTTTTACATCAAAGGGGATAATCAAATCTTTTGATTTGTAGACACCAGTGCGCCAATTGATATCTTTTTTGTTTAAATAGAAATGCGTGTGCACGAAAAAATGAGGCAGCAACACAAATTACTTGGCCATGGCCTTTGAACTTTGGCTTGATGAGCAGCTCCACCGCGCATAGAGTCATACACATAAATGCACCTATCCTTGAAGGACATCACATCCATTATCCAATGTCATTATTCTGCAATATTAATTGGCATTGAGACATGCTCGACAGTGTACCATGGAACATTGGCATCCAAGACAAACCCCTGAATATACTCTACAATGACATGTTTCGGATTGCACACATCACTGTCTCCATCTATATCAATAAATGCCTACCACAACTCATTAATTTTCTCGTCGAAGTACCAATATGTGGTGGTGAATGTTACAGGTAGGTCTTTGTCATACTTCCCCTTCTTCCTCAGATAATAGAACAAAACATCAATGTGCTGAAACAAAACATAACAAATAACTAATCACTAAATGCGCTCGAAAGCTTTAAGCAGCTACAGTTTTTCAAACCAAAATCACAGAAAACAAAGAAAAATGAATGCTCACTGCTAACTTAACATAACTGAGTGTTCATGTGTACACTGTCTAAAATTTTAAAAAAAAATACTGCAAAAATAAATTCTTACATACCGAGTCATCCAAGGGCTGACCATTATATGCCAAAGTGTAAAACCAGTTTTTGTCTTCAACATGAAATACAACAAGATTATCAGCAGGATTGAGTTCACTAACATGCTTCGGGTATATTTCATTCCTGGTAACATAAATACACAAAAAAGTACAGTGATTTGATATAAAATAATTCTATAAATGATAATATATTAAAATATAAAACTGAAAAAAAATCAGTAGTTGGAAACATACTTCTTTCTGGACTTCCCTTCTTTGACCCACACAGCAAAAACATTCAACAAAGAGCTGTTAACACCAGTTCCAATTTTGCTTTGAAAAGGATGCTTGTTTGCTTTTTTGCTTTCGCTGCAAGAACACAGTACTGGAACCTGAATCAAACACAGTAATGAACGGAGACTGCATGGCCTTTGCAGGACATCTCTTTCTTTTTTCCATTTACGGCGATACTTCAGGAAGTAATTCAGTATTGTACAGAACCATCTCCACTACCGCGTCATCAACACTTGCAATTGCACAAACAGCACCAGTCCAAGATTCAGGAACCTTTTGTCTCTTAGATTCTTCCTCTGTCTCCCCTAGCACCGCATCAACACTTGCTGTCGCACAAACAACACCAGTCTGGGATTCAGCAACCTTTTGTTTCTCAGATTCTTCCTCCGTCTCCCCTGCTGCGTCATCAACACTTGCAGTCGCACAAACAGCATCAGTCCGAGATTCAGGAACCTTTTGTTTCTCAGATTCTTCCTCCGTCTCCCCTGGCTCCGCATCAACACTTTCAGTCGCACAAACATCACCAGCCTGGTATTCAGCAACCTTTTGTTTCTCAGGTTCTTCCTCCGTCTCCCCTGCCACCGCATCTGCAATCTCACCAATACCGCCAGGATATGCTACATCTGGTGTGAAAGTTACTTTAGCAACAAACATATCAACTTTCACATCAGAAGGTCCTTCCATAGCATTGCCACCTAACTGATCTGCTACATTAGTATCTCTTTGAGAATGTGGAACATCTTTGCCTTCACTTCCACTACCCTATTTTTTTTAAAAAAGAATCGAATTATCAAAAACAACAAAGAAAAGAAAACACCTGACAACCATCCATTTCAACATCTTCATTGCCACCAAACTCCATATTGCTCACAAAATTATTATTATCTTGACGACCACTGGTGTCTTCCTCTGGATGTGCACCATAATTGAATTCGCTTGCACCAAGCTATTTTTTTAAAAAAAGGATATAGTAAGTTAACTAAAAAATAAAAAGAAATGCACAACGGAAAAGGAACACATACCTTGGAATTTATCAACTCAAACACCTCCTTGAATTTATCAGAAACATATTCCATGAAGGAATTTAACTGTTTATGGAGCTACAAGATGAAACAAATAAAAAAGATAATAGACTTTGAATATACAATTTGAAAAATAATTTCAAAAAAATATATAAAAAAGACCAATACATACTTGCTTCACATCAACTTTCAACTTCTGCAACTCACGGTCATAATCAACAAGTTGGATACCTGGCACATTTTTTGGCGCCTTTTTTGGTGGGACAGGCTCCTTAATGTGTTTCGGGGGTGGCGAGACAAAATCATCGCTATCATCAATAGGAAGTTTTCCCCAGTTACGTAATGTAAAATATTTCTGATACTCATCGATAACTTCAATAGGCAAAGTAAATCTTCTGAGCTCTTTAATTGTCGGAGAAATATTTTTAAACTACAAAGGTAACCAAAAGTGCTTCAGTCCTAGATGTATCAAAGATGTATAAAAACTGTATGTTTGATGTATCTAATGAATTATAGTGTATTATGAATGTATATCCCATCAAGACATAAAAGAGTGTACCTTATTCCATGTGTTGTTGAAGAAACCAGTAGAGAAGTCTTCACGCGTTGGTCTGTCTGTCATTTCCCAATTCAATATGCGTGATGTATGATCTCCAACAC
Organism: Nicotiana glauca; assembly: GCA_026770625.1. NCBI lineage: Eukaryota > Viridiplantae > Streptophyta > Magnoliopsida > Solanales > Solanaceae > Nicotiana > Nicotiana glauca. The sequence continues at coordinate 8,764 of MU671980.1, forward strand.
GAACAACAAATTTTTTATCAACTACAGTGCAACATTCATAGAACCACACCGGTAGCGCAAGAGGAAATCCACCAATCCTATAAAACTCAGACTTCCCCCTCAACCAGTCCCTCACCGACTTCATTAAAGCTCGAAACACAATCTTACCCCATGAAAACGACACATACCACTCTCGACAAGATGAAAATCACGTTTACTTATAAATTTCTTCTGAGCCTGAGTGGACATTAGAAATGTGTTTATGAAATAAATGATTGCAATCTTAACTGTGTCTTCATCAAACTGCCATTTCTTCTTTCAAAACTATCAATAAGTGACTTCTTTGACACCACTTCAAAACCAAAACAATAAGTATCCACCAACCTATTGGGTCCACTGAATTTACCCTCAACAGGTTCATTACCACAACAATTTAAACCACTTACAATACCAAATTCTCGAAGACCAAAATGTAAAACACATTCGTCATTCAATTTCACATAAAATTGATCACACTTATCTTGAACAAACTCCCTAAACATTAAAGAGCGAATAAGTTGTGTCTGGATAGCAACTCGAGGTAAATCAAGGAAATAGCCAAAACAACTTTCCCTAAACATCCGAAGCTGGACATCAGTCAACTTTGATTGTAAAACTGATACAATGTCCACATTAGTGTATGATGACCAATGAGTAACAGGAAACGGCTCACCAACTGGAATATAGAGCTTCCAAGGCTACAAATACAAGACACGAATTACAAACAAACAAATACAAACTAAATCCAAATTTTAAAAGAAGAGTCAATAATAGAAAAAAGTATAACTGAAATTGTATATACCTTACAAACTTTGTTAGGAATTTTAACTTTTTCTGCCTTCTGAACCCTTTTTGTTGGTTTGACACCCAAATTCACTTCGTCCTCCACGACACGTTTTCTCTTGCTCTTCTTTTTCTCAGATTTTCCAACAATATCCTTTAGAGATTCTAACACTTTATCAATGTCGGAACGATTTTGACCTCGCATATTTTGTTCATCAATCGATTTCTCATCTAAAACCGGGGTTGAATGAGGAGATAAACTCATCAACCTAGTTTCTCTTCTGATGTTGTTCGATTTCTCTATTGAAACAGACTTTGAATAAGGTGATGAACTCATCGAACAAGTTTGTCTTCTCATATTGCTATGTTTCAAAATTGAAACTAGGTTCAATGACAAAAAAATTTAAAAAAATATACGAACAAAAGGTTACAGAAATTTGTGAAGAAATTAATACAAAAACTCGACAAAAACTTGCAAAATCAGTCGCAAAATCCTAAAGAAAAGCAACATCGATTCTATAAAAACACATGCAATTAGAAAAATATACAAACTAAGAGGTTTTCTACTCCAAAATACCTGCAATCAGACGAAAATAACCGAAAATTTTCTTGTTTTGTCGTCAATTTCATCAATTTTGGTTGAATTTAGGAAAAAATCACAGAAAGAGCGAGAGAGAGGGAGAGAGAGAGAGAGAGATAGAGAAAAAGAGAAAACTCGGTTTTGTATAATAACGGATACAAAAAGAAACTGACATTATGTGAAACTATTTGGGCCAAAAATGACATTTGGGCCTTTTTTAGTAGATATTTTGTTTTGGGCTATTTTTTGTTAGGAAAGTTTGTAGAGTGATATAGCTGGTAATTTTCCTTTACAATAATACATAAGGCCTGTTGTTGTGGGCCCAAATTGAAAGAACGTGAAGCCTAATACGTAAAAATTGTACGGGGCATCCTATTTGGGAGCCCCATTTTAACCTGTAGCTACTTTATCTTTCTGTTTGCACCCGTACTTACTTTTTAAAAAACTTCAGCTTCCCTTTGTTTCGTGACTTTTAGGATTTATAACTGGCAAAAACTTCAGCTCTAGAGCTGAAGTTTTCCGGTTACAAAGACAAAAACTTCAGCTCTAGAGCTGAAGTTTTCCAGTACAAAAGAAAAACTTCAGCTCTAGAGCTGAAGTTTTGCAACTTGGATACGAGGTCAATTATTTGATCATCTGAAATTCTTGAGAAACCTGCTGATGACTGTCTTGACCTTCTACTTGATATCCTTAAATTAAACTTAAATGTCTTTTATGTTCTTTTCTACAATTGGCTAATAGTTGTCTCCTTTTATATATGTATTTGTTTAGAACAAGTGAAAAGCTTATAGCTGGTCAAGGAAAAAGGTAGAGTTTCGTAAAAGGAAGAGCAAATTAAGTAGTAGCTGATAGTGGAACTTTGGAAAGAAGAAGAAGAGAAGAAGTTTAGGTAGTTAGAAATAGAGTATGAAGAGAAGAGAGCTGAAGTTTTCCAGTACAAAATAAAAACTTCAGCTCTAGAGCTGAAGTTTTTATTTTATAACTGGCAAACTTCAGCTCTATAGCTGAAGTTTTCCGGTTACTAAACAAAATCTTATAAAATAATATTTCAGCTCTAGAGCTGAAGTTTGCGAGTTACAAAATAAAAACTTCAGCTCAAGAGCTGAATTTCAGGTCCGGCTACTAAAATGCCGAAGTTTTGTGTGATTGCCTTTGCTACTTCAGGCCCTTGTGCTGAAGTTATGTGAAAAAGCGGGTACGCTTGTAATTTTTTTTGCAAAGCGGACACAGATTAAAATATGTCACAAAAAACGGGTATAGATGCAAATGCCCCGCCTAATACTACTGCCCCTCAAGTTAGATGTTCCTTTCATCATTAATTGACTATTCTCTTTTGAACTTGAGTAGTCCCCAATGTACTCAACCCATAAAACGAATTTAAATGACTGGGAAGTGTTGGCTCGTCAATCGCTCGAATTCAGTTTAGTTAATTGCAGACTTTGTCCACAAATAACTCCATAATTCCAAACATCCACATGTAATCTTGAACGTTAAGAAAATATTTAAACTCATAAACATCCTAGTTTGCTTTAGCCGCGTAATTAATTTATTATGGTTGTGGGTATGGTTCCCGTGACATAGTCGTGATACATAATCCCCAGTTTGGATGCACATTTAATGTGATTCGGCCGTAAATTCAAATAATAATAAAATAAACATGTTATAGATCGTGGGTACGATTTTCGTAACGCGATTCGCAATATGTACAAAAACAAACAAGTGCGCGACATCGTGACTTGTTCAACAAATTCAATAATTGTTTAAAAATAATTTATAAAATGGTTAGAACGTTAAAAATGCACAATATGTTTAAATATGTATTAAATCAAATAATTAGGCCAAATATTAATAGTTGAGCGACCGTGCTAAAACCACAGAACTTGGAAATGCCTAGCACCTTCATCCGCGTTAACAGAATTCCTTACCCGGTCTTCTGTGTTCGTAGACTTTAAAACAGATTCAAAATTCCTCGATTTGGATTTAAAATAAAACGGTGACTTGGGACACCATAAATTATTCCGAATGGTGACTCTGAATCAATAAATAATCACATTTCGAATTATGTCACCTTAATTGGAAAAACTCCCTATACTTCAGAAAAAAGGAGGTGTGACAGTTACTGTATTTCTGTTCAATTATATTGAGATTATGCTTTGGTTGAGCCGAGAGTCTATCAAAAATAACATATTTACCTTCATAAGATAAGGATAAAATTTGTGTTCACACTTTGTTGTTGTTCTAGTAATGTTGCATTAATTGCTACAATATTACAACGAACTAACCCTTAATCAAATATTTGGAGTTGCAAGTCCCTACAATAGAAACCTTTTACACCCCAAATAGGAATTTGTAGCAATAGTGAGCTCTCTTAGTAAAAGCTTATTTATCGAAATTAGTTGTGTTAATAGGGTTCAAATATTGAAATTAGTTGAAAACTCACATGGAATGGTTAAACGAAAAAACTCATATAAAAGAAAACATTAAAAAGAGATGTTAATAGTTACCAACATTTAGTATAAAATAAAACATGATGTAAAATAACCTTGACTAAATCACAAGAGAAGGAATGTTTAACCAACTTTTTGGTTACGGAATAGAGTCATTAAACAATTTTACAAAAGCTTATAAAGTAAGTCAATATGAAATCCTTTTAAGTTCAAGCTCACATGCCGTCTATCAATAACAATAAATATATAAAGAAAAAATTTAAAACAGACGTATATCAAGACGTCAATATAATTGACATCAAATAGAAAACAAAAAGAGAAAATCAAAATTTAATGGAGAGTGCATTTTTAGTTTAAATTGGCATTCAGCGCATGGATTTTTAATTCAGCTAACCGAATCAATACTATCAGCAGTCTCCTAAAACAACTTTTCTTTAAAGCGAAAGTCCATCTCTGGTGGGTGCTAAGGGTCACATGACAACCTCAATTCATATATTATCAAACAGAATTAATACACGAAAGCGGATATGTTTGTATGGGTCAAAATCTGACCACTGTGGTCGACCCAACTGGAGATCCTGCCTAAGTGGCGGGATAGTAAGAGAAATCACGACTTGCTCCAATCCAAGTACTTATAGTGCACATTATAAGTCAAAAAACAATACTCAAGTAACGACAAAAATGATCGTGGTATGGAGACACGTCGACTAGAGAATAGACAAGGACTCCAGGACTATATATATAGGAGGAATCCTCTAAGTGAGGGAGGACCTTTTTTCTTTTTTCCTCTCTCTGTCTCTCTCTCTCTTTTCTAAAGCTCTCTTAGAAGAAAGGATGCAAGTTGATCATCCTCAATATATCATGTGAATTGATCATCTTCATTGTATCGTGAAAGAAGAAATGAAAAATATCAATAAGATTGATTGCCCATATTTTATCTTATTCATCATTTTTTTAATTCGTTTATCGATTTGGAGTTTATTGTGCTTGACTAAGATTTACCTCCTCATCTTTATCAATTGATTGATTTAATAAAAAAGATTCCGATATCTTTTGGTCATAACAATTTGGCGCCGGATGTGGGGATTTCTTAGTCAAAATTCCTAGTTTCCTTCAGATCGAAACCTGAAAACGTAACCACCCACCGAAAAGAATGGTAAGTGAACCTCACGTGCTAATCCAGAGCACAATGCTGCATAGAAACAGAAGTTACAATCAATTTCCACGCAAATCTTACAAGAGAAGAAAACGCTCGGTACGCAAATCCCATAAGGAAATGGACACGGAACCTGCGTACCAAATGATCCGTAAACCCAACCCACGCAGAGTGAAGGCATGTAAAAAGAATAAAGGGAAAGAAAAGAAGGCCGAATACTGTCGCCGAGTCCACGAACCACCATTTCATCGACCATCTAAAAGTCAGGCAGAGCGAATAACGCCACAAGGCTGTCATCGCCCATCAACTCATCGGATCGAGGTAAGGAAGAGTTCATCTCGGCTCACCTTGTGATGTTTTCTTAAACAGGACTATAAGCATCGCACGGGCGAGTGATTAAAGAAGCACTTCAGCTGAAGAGTGGAAGGATTATCACGAAACAACTCGAATATCACCAGTCTCATACATTTCGGCTCCTGGGCAATGACACCCCCTAAGTCGTACTCCTCCCCACTAGGTGTGTCCCAATCGGGGCCCCTCCTGAGGAGATTTCGAACAGAGTAAGGAGGGAGACGTCGCCAAGTTTAAAAGACAACACATCGCCTCACTCATAGGTGATCCCCCTCAGAACGAAAGGCGAAGGGGTTGAACAAGGAAATTCCAATATAAGCATAAAACAAATATTAGCAAGACAACATCATTCAATACTCTCTGTATCACTCCCTCTAATACAGACCAAATCATAGAAGATTGGGACTAGCGACGGGTTAACATTTTGACGAAAGTTCGAAATAACACACTTAAGGCCAAGGTCCATTGCCAAAAATAAGAGTTCGACCTCGATTAAACAGAAAACAGTTAACCTTTTGACGAACGTTCGAAATAATACCCTTAAGGCCAAGGGTCATCGCCAAAAAGAAGAGTTCGACCTCGATCGAACAACGACAAGTTAACATTTTGATGAAAGTTCAAAATAACATCCTTAAGGACAAGGGCCATCGCCAAAAAGAAGAGTTTGACCTCGATCGAACAACGACGGTTTAACATTTCAATGACAGTTTGAAATAACACCCTTAAGGCCAAGGGTCATCGCCAAAAAGAAGAGTTCGACCTCGATCGAACAACGACGGGTTAACATTTTGACGAAAGTTCAGAACAACACCCTTAAGGCCAAGGGCCATCGCCAAAAAGAAGAGTTCGACCTCGATCGAACAACGACAGGTTAACATTTTGACGAGAGTTTGAAATAACACCCTTAAGGCCAAGGGCCATCACAAAAAAGAAGAGTTCAACCTCGATCGAACAACCACGGGTTAATATTTCGACGAAAGTTCGAAATAACACCCTTAAGGCCAAGGGCCATCGCTAATCGAGGCCAACCCTGCACTACTATTAAGTAGCGAGAGAGGTCAAAACAGCTTTTACTCGACTTAGGATCTGGATCGAATTCCACAGAGAGCTAGATATTGGAGTTGGGTGTCTATCTAAATTGGAGTTGTGTATTTTCTCCAAATTGCACCTCTACACATTTTTGGGTTTTAATTATGATTCTAATTCTATAAACTACAATGCTCAATTAAACTATTATAAGCTAGGATTAAACTATTGCAAGTTGTTCAAATAATTAAAGGGCACTAGGGTAGTGACTTTAGCCTATGTGGTCAATTGACGGAATCTTGAATCTAAAGCTAGATTGACACATTTGGGGAGTATGATATGACCATTGGTCGATTCTACTCACTCTATACCTCTCGGTAGTTCGAGTAATTTTGCCCAAATTGACTTTCTCAAGACCAATTGGGTATGCAATTTTGCACAAGCAATTGAGGATCAAGTTAGGTATTACGATCTCTCGGTTTAACCCTTTAATTGGGGATATCAATTCTCTTGAGTACGCCCCAATTCCTTGTTGGGATAATTCTAGATACTTAGGCTCTCTTTCTTAAGAAGAGAAAAGTCAGCTAAACACAAACTAGTGTTTGCAACCACTAATTTAGCAATTAAATATGGAATTAGCCCAAATATCAAACACACATAGTCAATCAAGCTCTAAAATACAAGACCCATCAATTACACATACTAGGGTTGAGCCACAACCCTAGCTGATGGGTCTAGCTACTCATAATTAGAGAAATAAGCAAAGAAATAGATGAAGAACAACTCATATTAATTAATTAATAAGATAAACTAGAAGATTCAATGTTGAAATGAAGATAAAATTGCCCAAAATAGCTAAAGAAATGGAAGTCACGAGCCCATATCAATACAAAATCTATTTGCTAAACCTAAAAATAGAAAAGAAGCTATTTATACTAAGCTAAAAAGCCTGGATAAAAATACCCCTGCGGGATTAGTGCGGACCGCACAAAATGGTGTGCGGCTGCACTAAGGCTCTTGACATGAAATTCCAGCTCTCTGAACTCAGGCAATGAGGACCGCACAGAATCGAGTGCGGCCGCGATGGCTTCTAGTGCGGTCCGTATGAAATGGAGCGCGGACCGCATTGGCTTCAATCTCCAAAATTGGCACCTCTATGATCTTTGGTTTTGCGGACCACACGAAATCGAGTGCAGCCGCAGTGACTCCAATGCGGGCCGCATTAAATCTCATGCGGTTGTATTGCCTGTTGGCCTAGAAATTACCTTTTCTGAATCTCACTTGTGCGGACCGCACAGAATGGTGTGCGGCCGCATTGGGCATGTTTTACCTGAGCTTTGTTTTGTCTTGATATTTGTGCAAGTTTCACTCCTTTTTGAGCTGAATTTTGACATCTTGTCACTTTGTTGATCAAACCTGCAATCAAGCACAACTTGTGAGCCTTCTGGGACTATTTTGTACAAATTTGTAATCAAAACATAAGCAAGAAGGAGTATAGAATGTATTAGAATCCCTAGTTATCAACTCCCCCAAACTTAAGCTTTTGCTTGTCCTCAAGCAAACAAAATAAGACCCACCCCTTAAGAGAAAATCCAAGACAATTCAGCTATCCTAAAGTGACCTCATCTAGCATCAATTGGGACTAACAATTGCCCTCAATACACATTAATCATTAACATCATTTACTCTTTTAAAACACCATGGATCAAGTGTGACACAAGAGCATCAAGGGTTGAATCAACACATCAAATGACTCTTTCTAGTACTTTAGTCATTGTGGAACCTAAACTCATACATCCTCAGCTCTCCCTAAGCAAACCTCACCTTTAGAATAGTGGCACTCATAATGAGGTTAATGAAAATTCACTCATCCCTCTAAAAAAAAGTCACAAGTGCGGCACTAAGTACCATATGCTTGCCCCTTATGTAAGTCACCACTAATGTAAGCTTCATTCAACTAGAGACCATATAGGGTTTTTGTGGAGACATAGTGAAGGCTTTTGGTTCCGGGTAGGCGATGTTTGGTCTAAGTAGGTTCCATCTTCCCTTAAGAACTTCTTTTGTTTCATTTTGGCACAGATTCACTTGACTCTTTGAGTCTTTTCACTTCTTTTAAGGGGTAAGAGAGACACACTGTCACTCTTTTTTATACATTTCAAATCTTTTTTCCTTTCTCAATTTTTCACACCTTTCATTCTTTGCTTTTCTTTAATCCCTTTTTTATTCTTTTCCACATTGAGTATTCTTTTTGTCTTTTTGCTTTTCTTTCTTTTTCATTGCCCTTTCTTTTCTTTATTTTGTACCTTTTTACCACTTTGTTGCAATCCTCGTCTCTCCCCCCAAACTTATACTTCTGCCATGTGCTAAGGAAAGATCAGGTGCCAAGAGGGGGTATCTTTTAGAATAGGTAAATGCTTGTATCATAGTTCTTGAAGGAAAAAGGTTAAAGGCTCAAAAGGGTTGACTAGGGATTTTATCTTTGGTAGGCTATGGAAGTGTTTAAGCTATCATTTGGATCAAAAAGAGTCTATAATTATGTCTCAAGTTAAAATTCACTTAGGATTTCGCCTCAACAAACATTCAGGGCAAGTTCTAGACTAACGGCTCGGGACTTGGACTTGCAATGCAATTTCTCACCACACACGCTATGGGATTGCTAAAGAAATAGAGTCGGGGACCCACAAAGACCTTAGATAATATTTGAGCACACAATGGTCCTGAATAATCACTTGATGATTATCGGTCAACACAAGAGTCTCAGGGTCACGACTTTCACCATCCTAAACACAGCAATTTGTTTTTTACCATGAGATCAAAGGCAAATGTGCTAGGCCCAAGTGAAGCTTTGATTGAGGCACCCTTATCCACTAACTACTAAAAAGCCAAAAAGAAAAGAAAAACAAAATCAAACCCTTAAGAAGGTTGTCACGCCATCCATCATTAGGAAGATCCACCCCGTTCACACAAACTCCACCTTTGGAAAGAAAAAAGAATACCAAAGGCTTATTGCAAACGTTAAAAACAAGAAGCTACAAACATAAATAAGAAGCTAAGAATGAAAAATTGCGGAAAATAAAATGAATATGTACAAGAGGGGATTTGATAGAATATACAATAGATGGGATGAATATGTACAATGTAACATAACTTTATATACAGACCATAAGTAAAATAAAAGTACGAGAAATGTGACAATGTTAAAATTATATAAGCAAACCAAAGATGAAAACTAAAGAAAGCATAAAAACTGTCAAATATATACAATCATCCAAATCCAAAAAAGTAGGGCCTACCTCCTCAAAAGAAAGATGGCATTGTCCCCAATGTCAACTAAGCCAAATAAGCACCAAAAAGAAAAGGGAAAAGGATATAGAGAATCCCTATGGCCCATCTGTCTGCATGGGCTCCTGAGTGGCCCCTAGGTCCTTACTATGCTCGGGAACCTCAAACTGGTTTCCTATGGCTTGCTGCTCTGCTGATGGGACCTGGGCCTGGACCTGGACAGGCTCCTGAGGTGCATCATGTGGTTGACTGGGGAAGGCCTCCGGTGGGTCTGCCAACTAGATGACTGCATCGTCCACTCGGGGAATCATCCTCTTCCTTTTGGGAGGCCTCTGAGATTGCTCCGGCTGAGGATGAGCTGTTGATGCAGGGTCATGAAGCAATAAATCCAAAGGCAACTGGTCTGCCTCCAACCTGTCAACATCAACCCTCAGCTCCTTCACGGACTTCTTGGAGGCCCACGTCTTTCTCAACTTCTTGTGCTCCTTACCAAGCTCCTTAAGAGCCTTACTATGTGAATCAACAGCATCAACGGACACTTTCTGGTTGTCAAGGATTTTCTTCTGGTTGACCAGAATCTCCTTGAGGGCATCCTCAATAGACTGTGGGACCTGCAAAGGCGGAGGTGCCGATTGAAATTCCACTGTAGTATTGAGTATAGACAACTTGGATGAAGTTGTCTGCATCTAAATGTTGATGCTGAAAAGAGCCTAGCTCAGTCAGTGAGCAGTCACTAGGTAGGCTCGATAAGAGGGAAACTCTGGATCTGCTGAAGTGGATGGGCCTAGAGGAATGTCTGTGGAGGTGGATATAGGCTGAGTAGGAGCCACTACCACAACTGGCTCTTCAGACTGGACAGTTAGAGCAGTGGTTGTTCCCTTGAAGTTCATGCCTTTTGGGTTGTCATCCCCCTACATGATGTACCATGAGAATGGGGCCTTCGCTTTGACCTTGATATCAAATGGCCTCTTTTCAACTTTGAGGTCCCTGAAGTACATAGTCAAGAAGCTGGGGAAAGGGTAGTTTCTGTCATTCTCACCGCCTACAAGTGTGATTACCCGAGATATTACCTTTCCAACAGTTATCGGGTACCCTACCATGATTGATGTCACCAAAACTGCCCAGTGAAGAGGGAGGGATTTGTCATGAGTAGTGGGGTCCAATCTGCTGCACACAAATGTTTCCCACCCTTTGGACTCAAAGTTCAAACTTCTTCTCAAAATCTTTATGCTTGCATTCAACCAGTCGGGGGTGGTACCTGGGATTGCCAAATACTGAGCCAACCAAGGACGGACCTCCTCACCCAATTCCATCTTTGCCATGGATAGTGCCTCATCCTCCTCATCAAAGCCTAGGTAATCATTTACTGTCTTCCCGTCAAACAACACTTTCAGGTTTCGCACCTTGGTCACCTTGGTGCCCTTTTTTATGTGGGCAACGTTGGCGTAGAATTCCTTGACCAAGTGCTTATTGGCATATATACATTCACCCAAAAATGCTCCCAGCCAATTCTCTCCCTAAACTGCCTCTTCACATTGGGGTTGTGAGGTAACAAGTCTCTATCAACAAAACTCCTCTCCGAGATTAACTTCCTTACCGGCACCATTCCCTAAATTTGTGATAATCTACCTCACTAACGAATCGGTCCTGCCATACCTCCGAATTTCTAATTCTATCAATCCCCCCAATCTGAGGTTCACCCCCTTCTCCTACTTCTCTTTCTCCTCCTACTTCCTCATCGTCTCCTACTGCACCCTCTCCAGATAATGAAGTTGTGGGAGAGGTGGAGTATTCCCCACTACCTTCAGTTGAGCCTTCAGACGACCTAGAATATACATTCACTAACACTTGGGCAGTGGGGGAAGGTGGAGGAGTGTCTCTTAGCCTGAATCTCTCTGGCCAGTCTTCAATGTACTCTGGCACGGAGTCTGAAAAAATCTCCCGGGAGGGCTCTTACTCACTTCCCGACTGGTCGCAGGCCCTGTCTGCAGCTTTGATAATTTTTCTTTGGTTCTTGATGTTTTGCCGGACCTGAGGGGTTAGTTTTATCATTTTGTTGCCTTTCCCACCGCAGGAGGACTCTCCCCTGACTTGTTGTTTAGAATCCTTGTCTCTTTGTTTCACCATTCTCTGCACACAACATTCATTAGACTTGTTAGTATCAGTTGAAGCTATTAAGTTCATAGTTGCAGGATAGAAAAAAATTGTAGACAGTTGCAGGTTTTGAACAGTGCGGACCACACAAAATGGAGTGCGGCCGCACAGAGGTCAATGCGGACTGCATAAAATGGCAATGCGGTCCGCACAGAGGTGGGGTTCAAACTACCCACTCTTTGTATCCATGCAATGCGGACTGCACAAAATGTAGTGCGGCCTCCCCAAACTTCAGAAGACAGACACTCAGCAATGCGGTCCGCATAAAATGCCATTGCAGACTGCACAGAATTGAACGCAGTCCTGACTGAGTGCCTAGAAGCAACACTAACTTAAAGTTTATGAGATTTTGATTTTAAGTCCATTTTTACACCTAATAAAGGTCCCTAAGTGTTTGCCCAGTGATTTTAGCTACTTAAGTTCACATTAAACAAGAAAATAACTAACCTAATCCTACCATATTGAAAGAAATACGGGAAGAACATGATGACAAACAAGAAAAATAAAAAGTAAAAGAAAAATAAGAAAATTACCCAATTAAAAGGATGTTAATGTTACCAGATGTGAGAGGAACTGAAAGTTAATGATTCCAAACAATTAATTAGGAGTAAGATGGGAGATGAACAGTGATTTTGTGAGTCTGAGAGTTGAAAGATCGAAAAGTGTAAAAGGAGGGCCTCAGGCCCTATTTATAGAAAAGGACCTGGGGGCCAGTCTTACTAACCCAGTGCGGACCGCACAGAATGGACTGGGGTCCGCACCATACAGCTTGTTTCAAGAGTTTAAGAAGGCAACCACTGTGGTCGGCACAAAATGGAATGCGGCCATAGTGGTCCACTGCGGACCGCACAAAAATGTACTGCGGCCGCAGTGGAAAACCTCAGAGAGTTGGACATTTCATCCTTCACCAGTGTGGTCTGAACTAAATGTAGTGCGTCCGCATTGACAACTTCAGAGACCTGAACACTTTTTCCACTATGTCTTTTACTGCATCAACACAATCCTTTAGTATCTCACAACCAGTTAGCCCAAAAATCAATCCTATACTACAACGAAAATCAAATAAAAACAAAGAAGAAAAACACATGAGTTGCCTCCCAAGAAGCACTTGATTTAACGTCGCAGCACGATGCATGTTACCATCCAATCATTTGAAATGAACAAGTGCCACCACATGGCTATCATCAAACTTTCCCAAGTTGTGCTTGACCCTGTGACCATTATCCCGGAAAATCTCCCCATTTTTGTTCTTCGAATCAAGGGCACCAAACGGGGTCACACACGCTACTTCAAATGGTCCGCTCCATTTTGACCTGAGCTTTCCCGGAAAAAACCGTAGCCGAGAGTTGAATAAGAGCACCAAATTCCTCACCTTGAACTACTTGCCTCGAGTATACTTGTTGTGAAGGTATTTCATTTTATCCTTATACAGGGACGAACTAGAGTAGGCATGAAATCTGAATTCATTAAGTTCATTGAGTTGCTCCACCTGAAGATTAAAAACTACATCCCAATCAAAGTTCAATTTCTTTAAGGCCCACATGGCCTTGTGCTCTAACTCCACTAGTAAATGATAAGCTTTTCTAAACACCAACCGGTACGGCGACATACCAATCAGAGTCTTGTAAATAGTCTGATAAGCCCGTTGAGCATCGTCCAACTTCTTAGACCAATTGGTCCTATTGGCATTGACTGTTTTAGAAAAGAAGCTCTTGATTTCCCTGTTAGATACTTCAACCTGGCCACTCGCCTGAGGATGGTATGGAGTAGACATTTTGTGGTTGACACCATACCTAGCAAGCAAGGTATCAAAAGCTCTATTGCAAAAATATGATCCTCCGTCATTTATAATTGCTCGAAGAGTTCCAAGCCTTGTAAAAATGCTCTTCTTTAGAAATGCAACCACACTCCTAGCTTCATTGTTGGGCAAAGCCATGGCCTCGACCTATTTTGCGACGTAGTCAACCGTTACAAGAATGTAGGTGTTTCCGCACGAGCTTACAAATGGGCCCATGAAATCGATACCCCATATATCAAAGATATCCACTTTTAGAATGGTGTTTAGAGGCATCTCATCTTTGTTAGAAATACTGCCTGGTCTCTAACATTGGTCACACCTTTTCACAAGATCACTTGCATCTTTGTACAAGGTTGGCCAATAAAAACCACAACTCAAAATTTTTGAAGCTATCCTCACCCCTCCATGATAGCCACCATAGGGGGAAGAATGACAAGCCTCTAGGATTCTAGATTGCTCCTCCTCAAGTACACACCTCCGGATCACTCCGTCGGTGCAAATCCTGAACAGGTATGGCTCATCCCAATAGAAGTCCAGACTATCCCATTTGAGCTTCTTCCTTTGATTAGAAGAGAGCTCACACGAGATGATGCCAGTCACAAGAAAATTAGCATCATCCGCAAACCATGGCATATCACTCATTGACACAGAAAGTAGCTGCTCATCGGGGAATGCATCATTGATCTCTAGGCCATCACACGGCCTTACTTCCTCCTCCAAGCAGGATAAATGATCCACCACTTGATTTTCACTACCTTTCCGGTCCACAATATCGAAATCAAACTCTTAAAGTAATTAGACCCATCGCATCAGTCTAGCTTTGGAGTCTTTCTTTGTCATCAAGTATCTAAGAGCCGCATGATCGGTGTGCACTATGACTTTGGCTCCCATAAGATATGGCCAAAAATTTTCCATTGCAAACACAATAGCCAACAACTCTTTCTTAGTTACCATGTAGTTCCTTTGAGCCCCATTCATATTCTTGCTCGCATAGTACACGAGATGAAATATTTTGTTAACTCTTTGACCCAAAACTGCCCTAACAGCAACATCACTCGCGTCGCACATGAGCTCAGAAGGAAAGCTCCAATTGGGTGCGGTAATGATCGGGGTGGTGGTCAACTTATGCTTGAGAAGTTCAAATGCTTGCGTACATCCCTCATCAAACACAAACTTTGCATCCTTTTCTAGCAGCTTGCACAAAGGATTCACTACCTTCGAAAAGTCCTTGATAAATCGCCGGTAAAATCTTGCATTCCCAAGAAAACTCCTAACCCCCTTGACATAAATGGGGGGAGGGAAGTCTTAAAATCACCTCAATTTTATCTTCGTCAACCTCAATACCATTCTTTGAAATTTTATGACCCAAAACTATGCCCTCCTCAATCATGAAGTGGCATTTTTCCCAACTTAGCACAAGATTGGTGTCTTCACATCGGGCCAATACTCTATCCAGATTTTTCAGACACTCATCGAATGAATCACCCACAACACTGAAGTCATCCATGAACACCTCCAAAATATCTTCCACCATATCAATGAAAATGGCCATCATACACTGTTGGAATGTTGCCGGCGCATTGCACAGCTCAAAAGGCATCCGAGAAAAAGCAAAGGTGCCATATGGACAAGTAAAGATTGTCTTCTCCTGATCCTCTAGAGCTATAAAATTTTTATTGTATCCTGAATAACCATCCAAGAAACAATAGAAGGCACACCCAGCAAGACGATCAAGCATCTGGTCAAGGAAAGGCAATAAGAAGTGATCCTTGCGGGTCACCTTGTTCGGCTTGCGATAGTCCATGCACAACCTCCATCCGGTCACTGTCCGGGTTGGAATAAGTTCATTATTAGCATTGGTCACCACGGTCATACCACCCTTCTTCGGCAAACACTGCACCAGTGAAGTCCACGAGCTGTTAGAGATAGGATACACCACTCCGGCATCTAACCACTTGATCATCTCCTTTTTCATAACTTCTTGCATTGCCTCATTCAGCCTCCTTTGATGTTCCAATGAGGGTTTTGCATCATCTTCCAGAATAATCTTGTGCAAATAGAATGAGAGACTTATTCCTCGAATATCAACTAGAGTCCATCCAATTGCCTTTTTCCGCTTTATGAGCACCGCCAATGTGGCATCTACCTGCATGTTAGTAAGACAAGAGAAAAGAATAACTGGTAAAGTTGAACTAAGGCCTAAGAGGTCATACCTGAGGTATGGAGGCAATGGATTCAACTCCAACACCGGGTGTGAGGAAAACACTCACACAAGTGCACGTGATCGTCAAGTAATAGAGTAGTGAGTAGAGTATTGTTCCCATGAAGATTTATGATTAACTGTTGACTGATTCAACTCAACTATTTTATTAATCCAAAAGGTTTTTCACAAAATTGAGATGTAATTGTTTTACTACCTAACTATCAAGAAATAATCTAACTAGAGCAATTAACCAAACGAGTAGCAAGTTCAAGTAACAAACAGTATGAGAGGATATTCCAGGGTCACGGGCTAGTTAACAATCGTGATGTGTTCTTGGCTTAAAACAACTAATTGATTTATTTGGATTGTTTATTGACAGGGTTTATATTACTCAGAAGAATTTATTGAGTTCTTACTCGCCTATTCAAGCTAACGCAATGCCTATATTTCTATAGAATTAAGATTAACAAGAATGCACTTACAATTCCTGTATTCCAACCAAGCAAGGCAATTGGGTATATGTCTATCCCAATCGTGCATCCTTTCCCCGAGGCCCGGGTTCAAGAACTTGCTCTATTTAATTCTATATGCAATCTAAAGTTTCCACTTTCGAGTTTAGCTCTAGATTTATAGATAGTATTTCACGGTTAGCTACTCAGCAAAATAAATAAAATCGGAATTAAATAATCAATCCAATATGACAAACCAACTTCATCGAATTAAACGTCAAACATCAACTTTCATGTTTCACCCATGACCCCAGAATAATAGGTTTTAGCTACTCATACTAATGTTCAACACAATAGGGTTCAAATTCATCACAAATAGCAAAAACAAAGGAAATAAAAGAAGAACTTGATGGTCAAATCTCCTCCTTGCCTCTTGCCTCTTGATACCTTGCACTAGCCTATGAAAAACTTGATAAATTAACCTTGGGCGAGCTTGACTTTATATAGGTTAATTGGGTTTCTCTCCAGGTTTCCAATTTTTCCCCTGAATAACTCTTTTCCGAACTGGGAGACGCGCGAGCTCGCGCGTGACTTTGCGCATAACTTCGCGCATCATTCTGCCTCAGCTCCCTAACATGCGCGACTTCGCGCATGAGCTCGTGCATCTACTCGCGCACCTGGTCCATCATTTCTTCCATTTCTTTGTCTCGTCTTTGTGCGCACTCAGCTCCGAGGGGTCGTTCTTGCTCATAAATCATTCCAATAGCCTCTTTAAAGCATCATATAAGCTCCTCATCCTGCAATGTATACAGTTCACAATTAGAGCCTATTTTTCATCAATTAACCATATTATGACATTGGAATATAATCAAGCGGAAGTATAAACAATAGCTAAATCAACTAGATTTAACCTATTATCAACACCCCACACTTAATTCATTGTTAGTCCTCGAGCAATCAAACTATACTCTCTAGAGATTCCTTCACTCGACCATTTCCCCTAACGCATTACACCCAGAATAATTTATATACATTACGCCTAGCAGTGAACAATCCTAGCCTCAAAGTTCGACTCTCAAGTGCCATGCAATATTCATACTTCCTCAACATACTCTACACATAGGTCAAGACTTGCCTTTCCTTCATGAATCACATGCCCTCTCATTCACAACAGAAATATATAGATCAATCCACACAATCGAATTTCCATGCTTACATATGTCAAAGAAAAATCACTCACACTCACAAAAGAAGTCACATGCATGCAATTGGTACCATAAGCTTGCCCTTAATGTAAATCTCTACTAATGTAGGCTTACTCGGTCTAAAATCAATTATGACTTTTTCATGGTTGTAATGTGGGCTAAGGGACTGGTAGGATACATTTAGGAATAGTGGTTCACCCTCCTAAGCACTTAACACATCACATAATCACTTTGAGCGCAAATTCTTCAATCCCTACTTCAATTTCACAAAAAAAAATCACTCCCAACAATGTTCCCTCTTTCTTTAAGCACTACATTAATTCATACCCACTAGCAGGAACAAGACAATAATGTATTCATCTCTATTTTTTTTTAATTTTCGCTAGTGGTGTATTATTTTACAAATATAAGTGCACCCATCTTTATTTCATTTGTTCCACTCAAAAGACACCCCACGCTAGTCCCTTTTTACTTCTTTTAGCGTTCATCTCACAATTAAAATGCTTTAAGAGAATAAAGGATCAAATATATCAAATATGAACAAAAAGGATATAGGCTTGTAATGTGGGTGCCAAAGAAAAGTCCATAGGCTCAAAAGGGTTAACTAGGGATGAATTTTATTTATGATAAGCAATTAGGCTCAAAAAGATCAAAGAGAGCCTAAAATCATCTTTCAAACCGAGCATTACCTAAAATTTCGTTTCAACTCACATACCGGGCAAGTTCTAGACACAACATGGACTACACAAAACCTCACCACACATGGCACATGACTCATTTNCTTGATGAAACACCAAATCAATACAGCTCGGGGTCCATTCACCTTGTAGTATTTTTGGAGGGAATAAGGCGACTGTTAATCACATATAACCAGTTCTTCGCCTCTGGAGTTAAGACGGAGGAGTTGAACTTCCAGCCACTCCACCATTTTTCCGGGTGCGCAAATTTCATCAAAAAAGCACTCCTACTTAGCGTCTGTTGGATTTTTTCCATACTCATAAAAGTCCGTATTATTAGGTAGAGGATCGGGCAACTGATAAGCTGTGCGCATCGCCTCAATGGAGGCATCTACCGCCTTGCGGCGCACCGTGACCACATTGTCTATATGCTCTGGCAGATTAGCATAGAATTCTCTCACAACCATTACATTAGCCTCCC